>JAZHYW010015993.1:0-54672 GCA_037355805.1 Ixodes ricinus | reverse complement strand
GATTGGGAGGGAGGAGGATGAAGCTGAGGAAGGAGGGGGAGGAGGGGGGAGGAGGAAGGAGAAGGGAAGGAGGATGAGAGGGAGGGAGGAGGAGGGGGGAGAGAGGAGGAGGAAGGGGAGGGGAAGGAAGGGGATGGAAGGAGCGCAGGAGATGGAGGAGGAAGAGGGGGAGGGACGTGGAGGAGGGTAGGATAAAGGAGGAGGGGGAGGACGAGGGGGAAAAGGAATGGGAGGAGGAAGGAGGAGGGGGAGAAAAAAGGAGGAAGGGGAGGAGGGAGGAGGAGGATGGGAGGAGGGAGGGAGGGAGTATTTGGTAGGATGAGGAGTTGAGGAGGAGGGAGGAAGAGTTTACCCTCCCCTCAGTACCCTTCCCTCCTCCTCCAGAGCTGCGCTCTAGTTCGGCGTTACAAGGAGTTGTAAACGGCTTTCATTTTTTATCTTTTAGGACCATTCGAAAGATCTGCTGCGCGAAACAAGGTTTCAAAACGACGAGCGCGTGATTTGTGGGAAGACGAGTGGGTCAGGAGACGAGCCTGTAGAAAAAGGCATGCACACCCGCTGGAGTAAAAATGTAGATTTGGCCGAAAAGCGCGACAAAAAAATAACAAATCCACCAAAACGTGCAGTGATATTCCCTAGTTTCATTAATTTTGCGTAAACAATCTCTGGGAAAACATAAGTGTGGCATTAACTTATGAGCGCCCCGCGTACACAAAACGAAACCTGCCGAAGCTGGCGCAGACTACACAAACTCAGTCATATCACTCATGAAACGAGACGTCTGCGGCAGAGCGAACGACATGATTGAAGGTACAGTACTTCAACCATGTCGCTTAAACATTCAACCATGTCGCTTAAAGGGGAACTCCGCCGTTTTCTTCAGAGTCCCCGAATTGCCTAAAAACTTGCTAAAAACACCACCAAACGTATAGCTGAACTAGTAACCCAAATATTTGGACAAAATAGTTTTTTTTTCGCGAAGTTACAGAATTTACGATTTTGGTCCTCATCGTGTTTTTTAAAGTGAAAAGCTCTACTGGCAACATTGAAAAAGTGACGTCATGGGTAGGCAGGGGTTCACTCTTTGGGCTGTAGACTTTGTTCCCAACTGATTACAAACAGTTTTATGGTGTCAAATGAATGTTTTGGAAAGTCGCTCCAGCTGCCCGCGGAGCAGCACGATACAAATGCTCGGCATAGTTCATTTTTAGGCTGCCCGCTCGACAGCAAGCCGGGCCCACCTGTGACGTCATGGCAATGAAAAGCGCGGGTATATTCAAATCTTCGTTTTGGCGTCATTTTCATTTGCCGATTTCACAATAACTATTCTGAATTTCGCGATACTAAATATCATATCGGAGAGAGTAAAGAACGGCGATTTCAAAAATATAGTTAGTCAGGGTTGCTCAAAAAAACGCCGGAGTTCCCCTTTAAAGGCAAAAGCTTAAAAAAAAAACTTAGAGCATAGCCGTGCGCAAAAGGTACCATGCTGAGGTTTTCTTCTTTCGGCATTCAGCAGCTAACTCGCTCTTCGAAACAGATTGGAAACATCAAGCAGTTCCTGGCTATCTAGTCTGTATTTGGAGGTGTATAAAAGTGTGCGCTTGGGACAGCTGCATAGCACAGCTCTAGAACGGTAGGATTGAACCACAGCCGACATTTGGCCGCTTGAGGAGTAAAGCTGTGGTTGTCTGCTGGCCATGTTTTATGAACAAGCAAAGAAGTCGTCTTGCAAGAGCTATAATACCCGCAGTCTCATAGGAATAATACTGAAAGACAATGAAAATAAATTACGATGCTCGGCATTAAAGCTCGCTCCCTGAAATGACACGAGGATATAAGGTAATGTTTAGGAAACAAGTAAAATACTTCAAGACTGTTATCCGCTGTATTATTCCGTACTATTTCCAGAAATAATAAAAATGAAATCCCTGGAGTGCATAGTGTTCTAAAATAGGTAAACAAGACCTCATGTGGCGCTACATAAACGCACTTCGGATTTCTCAGTGTTCGAATTTTCGCATAGTATTGCAGAATTTAGTAAATTAGACTAGTGATCGAGTCGTCTCTTATCCCATCTACAGTCAGTGAAGAGTGGTAAACTTGGTCACCCGCTTTTTTTAAACTTGTTCAAAATAAAAAATTCTGAGTACACCTAAGCACTTCATCATGAGCTGTGAATGCGAAAGCATTCTAGGCGCCGAGAGGTGCAGAAGCGGCGACTGCGCCGGCATGCAGTGCGGCGGTGCGCCGCGCAGACCGCCCTGGCTCGCTGGTGACTGCTGCGCCGCTGGGTGAGGCAGTGGCGGCAGTGCGAAACTCGGCGCGGCGCGTGCTGAAATCACGCGTCCTCTTATCATCATCATCGCCCTAGCTGTGGATACCAGTTGACGATGTTAGACCTAAAGCGAAACGCTAGGCCTAACGTCAGGCCAGCGCATACCCGCGTCCCCCTCACGTCAAACAGCTGCGCGTGCCTGTTAACGACGTTAGACTTTAAAGCGTAACGATGGGCCTAACGTTAGGCCTAACGTCAAGCCAGCGCATACCCGCGCCCCCCCCCTCTCCCGTTGCGCCGCAAGCAGTTCAACTGGTTCCTTAGCAACGATGACGCCGTTGCTATGGAGCCACATTACACGTCGCAGCCTATGGTAATTCAGGCGCCGTTTCGCTGCTTCGCTCCATGGGGCAGTTAATGCTTTCGCATTAAAAACAATCTGTATGCAGAGCATCTTAAGGAACCAGACCTCGTTGACAATTGTCAGCATGCAGCTGTGTCTTGCTAAGTTGTGACTGAATCAGCTTTTCGCCCCAGCTACAATCATTCTTGTAAAAGAAAATAAAGCAATAAATCATTCGTGCATTCATTCAAAATACGACCTAAATAAAATGTTATCCGCGTTCCGCTTGCGCTCATGTATTTGGTCTTGGGACGTTGATTTATATAATTAACATTTTCAGTGGTTCTCCTGAAGTTCAAAGAACAAAAGTTATATTTCTTGTAGTATTTAAAACAGAAATTTACTTCTTTTCAGAAATATGATCGCCCTGAGAAACTTGCTGAAAGCTGGTGCTGCGGGCTTTAAATGCGGCAGTAGCAGACCGAAGGCTTTTTTACCGAAGACAAGGTTAGGATACCCCAATTTTTTGTATTCTTGCGAACAAGCTTGATGAGCGTGCAAGGTCAAAATCCCACTTTGTAGATCAAAAAGACGAGGCCTGAGGAACACGTCTGCTGTCAAACTGGTGCCAAACATGTGCATCGCCGATGATGTAGTCACAAGCATGTTGTGCCAAGGGTGCCTTAATGTCAGTAAAACGTCGTTTGACGTTGGGAATTGCCGCTTGTTAAAGGCAGATCTGATTCCTGTTGTAGTGTCTTTAATAAGGCGTGGACGGGACGAATTGAATAAATCCTGAATGGTGATGTATTGAAATGTTCATGGGTAGAATTTTGTTTACCAACTATGAGGATGTAATTTAATAACGAAGATTGGGACTACGGCATCATTCGCACGCCATGAAGATCTGATTTCCACACAAAGATCGCACTTTCTCGTGCGTCTGTGGCTCGTTTAGGAATCATCCTTCTTCCTCCCTCGTCGGAACAGGCTAATTAGTTTGAACCTGGACGGATCTACATGGTGGACTACTACACAATTAACGGCAGGTAAATTACAAAAGCATCCTTTGAGTCCTCAACGAAGACTACGGTATCCATTTTCTTTAGGAATTGACCCGTTCGAAGCTTTTGGGCAGAAAACGTGCGCTAACACCACGAGCGATGGCACAATATCTCGCTTGAAAGTCTTCCATGGTCACTTGTGAATTCATGGAACGCGAACATATATTTTCACACCCGAACTTTTGGAATCACGGTTTCTAAAGAGATATACTCTTGTAGAACCGGTGCTGGCTCGAGTCCCAAGCAAATAAAACGACGGCGTTGAGAAAAAAAAAAAAAAAAGGACTCGAGCAGAATAAACACATGCTCGCAGTGTACGCGGCCTTACACCTTGCCCCTAAAACTGTTACAAGAGCTTCTAGACTTCTAGACAGGACCTCTCCCTACCCAAATATGGTTCTCGGTTCTTTAGAGGGTGAGAAATTAAAAAAAAAATTGGGTTGTGGGGATATTTATACAGCGTGTAGTTGGTCAGCCATTTTAAAGTTGCGACGAGTAACTCGCTGTGCAGATGAGCAATTTAGCCAGTGCAGTACAACCGCTAGCCTGGGGTATTTAACGTGCACCACGCAGTTGTGATACACGACCGCATCCCGGTACGATGCTCATCCAGATTGAAACGGGCAGGGTGGGGCTCGAACCCAGGATCCCTGGGTCCTGCAGCGCGAGCTTTCACCCACGTGCGTCGAGCTGGGTGTGCGGTTTAGCACACTCGGCCACCGATCCCCCCTGAGAAGTTAAAGAGAGCTTAGTAAAACGAAGAAAAAAGTGGAAGAAAAAGTTAAAGAAGGAAGAGGCTTGAAGAGACAACGGACTCAGTCATTCTGGTCGGTCCTTACCAGGACACCCATTTATGAGAAGCAGGGGCCAAAGTGGTGTATTGCCTCGCCCGGCAAACCCGAAGGGTCCAAACCTAGCCCGGACTCAGCTCAACCACAAGGATGCCTTTCTCCCCGTACATGGGCAAGCCGAAAACAGCCAGGTGTTGGTGGGTGAAGCCACATGGCTTGGGTACAATGGACCGGGGGGGGGGGCAGGAGGTGTGCTGATTGCATGGTTCAGCATAGTAGGCTGCAAGCAGTCTTGTAGGCGTTACTAAAAGGTATCCGATTACAATTCAAAATAATTTATTGAAAAAATTTAACTGGTTAAAGTAGTTACTTACTGCTTCACGAAAGTAATTCAGAAATTACCAGATAGTAATTTATTAGTTTTCACGACACCTTTATTTTACTTTTTATTAAAAAATGCATACATATGTTCGAAGGGGTTACATTTGCACAAATGATTAGAAACTATCTAAGACTAGTGAAGATTTTCCATTTTATAACACCAGAGAGATCAGGCGACCTTCTTTGTGAGCGCATTGAAAACAAAATAAGCTATTGGTAAGAGAATTCCTCAAGTCATTCATTATGAAAGATCAGACATAGAAAGAGAGAGATAGTGAGAGACAGGAGCTTAATAAACAGCCACTTGCTTAATTAGTAGAAACCCCAATTTTGTAACAAACAAATTCTAGATAAGATACCGGTCTGTTCTTATGTGCGTTCCGTACAAATACGCAGTGGTGAACTCTTTTGAGATAGTCTGGAAGAGGGGGTCTTTGTCGTAGCGAGAGGAGGTCCGTGCAGAACACAGTCGTCTATGCCGCGGCAAACCCGGATCGTAATAACCCGTAGACAGGAGAGGATGCACTCTCGACCGCTCGGCAGTCGAAACGTGGAGAAAGATAGCATGCAACCTCGTAATTGTTCTTTTTCAGGAGTTCCAGTTCGGACACCTCGGCAAGCCTGGAATCCCAGGCCCTGAGGGATACTTACAAAACAAAATTTGTGGCACAGAGTTATATGGACATGTATGGTCATTTTCCTCCGGAAGCTATTATTCCTGCAGCACGTCAACTTCGGGGCATATTTCACTCGGGTAAATTAGGCTTAGCATTCGGAATGCTTGTTTATGCAAATACATTAACCAAACATAGTCAGCAAACCTACGTGCCACCCGAGATTATCGATCGAGGAGCACGTAGGTTTGCTGGGCATGATTGGTAAATGTATGCGCACTCTTTATTCGTGACTGATGAGGCACGTTGATACCCCAAGGTCGCGTGCTCTGTATGGCGACGTCACGTCGGTGAAGAGCAGACGCTCTCTCGTCACCGGAGCGGGGCGCAGGTGACGAATCTCGTTTTTTTTTCGTTTTTTTCCTTGACAGCGTTGTTTATTCTGAACATCAACAATAAGTTGGACAAAGCATCATATTCTTCGATCGCACATTGTCGAATAAGTTAATGGGGGCAGAGCAGTGCATCAAATAGTACACACCATAGGGAATACTTTGGGTATATAAATATTTGCTGCTGGCTGTTCCTAAAGATCGCGTTAACTTGGGAAAAAAGCACATGCGACCACTTAAAGTTGAGCTATTGAAACTTACTTACTTTTTTCGACGGCAAGCTGGTAGATTTAGCACCCCATCTGGATGTAGAAGTTACTAGGCCACCACGTTTTCACTAATACGGCTAGATTTGAAAGGATATCCAACTGCTCGATCCAGCTCATGGGTATTGAAGGGCGCGCCTCTACTACAAGGAGTGAGGTAGTGAAGGAAGCGTCTAGCGTCTACAAGCACTCCGAACGCCTCCTTCTCTCCACCTGTCGCCTTTCTTACCGCGACAACCAACGCCGGCTTGTAAAAACGCACGCGTGCGCAGTTGCAACAAATATGCACAGAAAGGTTTCGTTAGCGAAAGGCACAGGAGGTACCCGCTATGCTGAGAGCAAGTCGTCTGCTTCCTGCGCAGGAGTTGCGGTGACGTCAGAACGACGCTGAGCTCTGATTGGCTTTGGTTGGAAGGATAGTGGGTAGACATCAATGCTAGATGCCTTGAGGTCTACCCACTATATTCAATCAGCCACTATGAGCTCGGTGTCGACATCTGAACTCTCTCACGATTGGATTATTAACGCTTCCCACGGTTCGCGTTGCTCCTCCTTTCAAACCTATGTTTTATAGTCTAAGTAACTTTAGTGCCAAATTTCGCCATGCTGCAATGATAGCGCATTCACTCCTTTTTGCATCGGACGAGATGTTTAGTATTCCACTTGCGCATAACTGGATACATAAAGTGACCTTGTGAGACGCACTGGTCCTAACAAACCGTTGCTAGACGCATTGTTATGGACGACTACAGGGGATTGGATTTCTCTCCCAGAAAAAGAAGAACGATAGTTCAAAATATCGGACGTGGGATTTAAACGTCTGAAAAGAAAGACGCAGCAAACCTTGACTTCACACTTATCATGAGAGAAGTTTACCAGGTATCGGGTGCTTCTTAAATATTTGCGAAGGCGACTTCCGGTACTCCAAAACTATCAAGTTATGCCCGCGGCAGACGACAAACGCTCGCGGAATGCCTGAAGTATGTCGTATGAAACAGTTTTGATTGTTTACATAATGATACGATTTTTATAGTGTACTTATTGTGAACATGGTATGCACAAGAAAACTCATCAGGGTTATAAACATTAATGAAATTTCCTTGCGGTACGGTGTACTGTCTGAAGAAATCATAGCATGCGTGGAGATATGCTAAAAGACGTCGAGAGAAGCCTCTGTTTAGTATATTGTATAAAGCAGCGTTAGGCTGTCGTTTTGATATTCAAGTCGGCGTCATTGGTAATGGAGGAGCAATTATTTTGACTATGACATATCGGGTTCGTTCGAGACCACAAATTTTGTTTGCAGGCTCGAATATGGTTTTGTGTTTTGTACCGGCTTGTAACAATTAAACCGAAGAAAAAAAATCTTGCAGACTCTTTCACTTGCAGCAGGGCCCCAAACAGCAAAAGAATTAGGTAAAACATCAAAGAAGTCTATATGTTTCGAAAAATTCGTTCCTTCACACAAATGTGCGTTGCCGGATCACTTGTGCCGTCATAAGCTCTTGAAAGGTATGCTGGCCTGCACTTCCACGTACACTTCACGTCGTCGTCGTAACTTGTTATAATTAGGTGATTCCGCTTCACATTGTTTTGACCATTCTCAAATATAGCGGTAGCCTCTGCGCACACGCACTCATACGCTCCAGCACCTCAAACATCGATAAAAACTGCGCGCGAGCAGTCTTCGCTTCCAAAGTCCCACAGAATGTTGACCACGAAAATAGAAGTTTCGTCGGTTGTCACCAACTTAATTTAGCGCTCTCGCACGTACTCCATCAGAAATGATCACTAGACTGGCTGAACCCGGGAAGCCATCATGTCGTCTGCTAGCCAGGCAGAGCCGACTGTAAAACTGTATTACCGGGCGCTTTTATCGACGCTATATGGCACTGGAACAAAGCCTCCATGAAGAAAATATGAAGAATACATGATGCCTGCAATACATTTTTTCAATTTTTTATTAAACAATATTAACCTCGCGTCAAGCGCCCATTAATTTGTCCATAACAACGGCCCTAGCAACGTTTAGTCTGAGGCACAGCGCCACGTGGTGACGTCATCACTAACGGGGTCAATTGCGAGTGAGAAGTAGGGCGCGTTTGTGAACTGGCTGTTTTTTATGCAGAAGGCTAGAAATGCTATATCTGTAGCTGTTGGCAATGAATTTGGGTCAATATAAATATCTGGTGTGCTCTCCATAGATCTGGTTCAAGGCGATACTCTATTGGAAGTGGGCAGCGGACCCACGGTCTGGTGCTCACTCGTGGCCTCCAGTCGATTCAAGCACATCGTTCTGAGCGACATAGCCGAATGCAACAGGCTCGAGCTCAAAAAGTGGCTGAACAAGGATAAAGATGCCATCGACTGGACCAGTCGTGCCGAGGAGATTGCTGACTTGGAAGGTTATAGGTTAGTAAGGGTATATAAATGAATACCTCAGTGATGTATCTTAACCAGTCGCATGTTCCTTTTTGTTCTCCTCCTCGTGATCGTTTTCGTTGCTAGGTTGCTTTATTCGTCGTCTATATTGTTTACTGCTAAAAGGTCATTCTATATCAAACGGCAATGACGTTGAGCACGAAAATTTTTATTTAAAAAGAATTTGCAACATTTTATTTCACAGTATTTTAATATTATACTGAAATATTTTCGCCGAATCTTTTTTGTTGCGTTAGCGTGGTTTGAAGTTTTAAAATGAGCATAAGACAGGCATCATTCAATAATTTAGTAAAAACCAGGTTTTCTGTTCAAAATGCTTCACAATTTATTTTATGTAATTCGAACGGCATAGAGCTTCCTTTGTTTTTATCACTATGCAGTTTTTATTAAAATATTTCTCAAACAAAATCAACAATATTCAGCTAATCATTTCACTTATTCACATCTTTTGTATAATTATCGCTTTGCTCTAATCAAAGAGAACGCATTTTATATTGGAAGCCCCCTAGATGTATTACAAAAGAAAAATGCTGAAAGCCGTGACAACAAAATATTTAACAGATAAAAATTTCTAAAATACTGAAAAAGCTTGTTTTGCTGCCAAAAGAGCCGTTTATCCTACGTTGAGGTGGTTAAAGCAAAAATACAAAAAAATACAAATTTAGAAGTATGTATCGACTTTCATTTCTAAAAGTCTGACTAAAATGCTTGTTTTTTTTTTAAAGTGAGAAAACAATTGGGGTGGGACTCTTGCGTCTGAATCTGCCTTTCGGTCTCAGCGTCTTTTCACAGCAAAACACCCCACCTGACGCGACATATGAGTGGCTTTACGCGTACGCAAGACAATTCCTGGTCGGGAGTGTGATTTTCGGGGGGGGGGTTCCACGCATGCGAAATTTTTATTTGCAATTTTCTTACATAGGAAGTCACTGTTTACATCTGAACACGCGCCGCGGTTTGCCGCAGCCGACTTCCCCTCGTCCATGTTTTTCGGCTGTAACGAAAAACAATAACGGATATGGTGTGAAAACAGGGAGTTTTAGAAGATCATTTCTGGCTTCCCGCAACTTTTCCGCAACCCGCTACGAGATCCGGGCTTCTTCAGCCAGGGCTGGTGGCGCGCAGGCGCAGTAGCTGTATCTTCGTTGCGGATAGCTTAGCGGAGGTTGGAAAGCGGTTTACGAAAACTCCCTAATCGTTCGTGCCGCCACTGCATAGCGGGATCCTTCCGCCCATTGCACCGATGTCACCTCTCTTCACACCGAAACTTGATGCCCAATGGCGTGGACATCACATAGTGGGTACCTCTTCTATTCAGGAAACGCGTAAACGACAGAGCTAAATGCCTACGGGTGTTTCGATAGAAAATGAACAACGATAACTAAGGGCCAAAAAAAACGAGGGGTCCTGTTTCCAGGGAATACAGACTAATTGGAATCGGGAACCTGCCCAGAAAAGTTTACTATTTGTTAATGTATGGATCCATATCGATGAATGAAGCAGGCCACTCTGCACTGGCATGGTCCCTTTGCGGTCCGCTGATGCCGATGAGCGTAAGTAGGGAATTCTGATTTTTATTATTTTCCAAACTAGGTGGACAGTTGTGTCTTGTTCACTCATCACTATTTTGTCACCGGCCTCTGCTTAAGTCGCAGTGGTTCAATTCGTGCCTTTCTTAAACAAACGAAACTGTAAAACAATTTAAACTGTATGCCGTTCGTCCTGTAAATTTTTGTGGCACATACTCAAGCGAAGGTTTTAATAGTGCATTGATCTATCTGCGGTTGACCTGATAAACTCTTGTCTGAAACTAAACCAAACTAAACCAGCTCAAAAAAGTTTGAAAGTTAAATACACTGGCTTAGATACATTAGTGGCTTGTGTCATGAAAAAACTGACATTTATGTCCCCGACTGGCGCGAGTAGGTAAGAGCGCTTCCTTTATATGTGCATTGCTTACCCTCAAAACTTCTGGTTGGTTTGCAGAAACTGAAGTTCGTCCGTGCTCTTCTCGGTGCAAGTGGCGGCCACGAAATAAAGCAGGCATGATGCGGTCCCTCATTGCTGCTAAAGACATGACGGACACATATCGACGGCTCCTTCCCCTTCGCTCAGGGACCCTGAGCGAAAAGAAAATGGTTGTCGATCTGTGTCCGTCAGGTGACCCATTAGCGTTGTGTAAGCAGGACGTAACCATCATCCTAGTTTAGGAAATATAACAATCATTTTTTTTTTTTACTTAGCATCATCAGCAGCCGCATGAACCGCAGAATGACTGCATCTGCCGCAGTTATCTGCTCCATCCATAAATATGACACCCCGGCGAAGAAATAGACTTTTTTGGGCAGATTAACGCTTACAGGAAGTCAGTGGTCGTTTGAAACAATACCCAACGTTTATTTTTTGCCATTTCTTACCGTTGGTCCTTTCTTTTCAAAACGCTAGTTGGGATCTCGCTCTGTCATTTACGCGTTTCCTGAATAGGAGAAGTTCCCGTCAGGTGATGCCGATGCCGTTAGGCATCAAATTTCGGAGTGAGGAGAGCTGATATTGGTACAAGAAGCGCAACAATCCCGCTATGCAGTGGTGGCGCGTACGATTATCACACCATATACACTAAAAAAAGGGGGTGTAGCCCTTGCACCCCTTGTCACATATACGACAACCTTAAACTTCAGTTGGGCGTACAGCGCACTGACGTTCAGCCAACGCTACCAACTTTCACGAGCAGCTTGATAGCCGAGTTGTACAACTTGTATATATCCTGGCTCCGCCCTTTTTTCGGCTTTCTGCGGGTTCCTGAAACTTTAATTCTTTGATTCATTGGATTAAGTACGGTTCATTAATCTGCATATGTTCGTTTATTTCCTCTTCGGAGACCACGTAAGATGACGTAAAGTGCCCGTGTTGTATATATATACATATATATATATATATATATATATATATATATATATATATATATATATATATATATATATATATATATATATATATATATACAACCGGCATGGTGGCGGGGGGCCGGGGGCGTGGGGTATAACTGAGAGGAAAAGCAAAACCCTTGATGAAAACAGCAACAACGGGTGGTTTATTCTTCGACGTTTCGACCGGAGTCCGGACTCCGCGACGCGGATACACCCGTCTGCCGCGATGCACAAGGCCACCCGTTGTTGTTATATATCATCATATAGGTATATATATATATATCATATATATATATATATATATATATATATATATATATATATATATATATTCATCAGTTATTTATTTTGATTTACGGCTTGAAACATTTTTCGTTTGGAATATATTTACAGGGCTTTCTATAGAGAAGTTATAAATGTCAGGCGCGAAGCGATACTTAAATAAAAATGAAAAAGTTTGCCAATTTCAGAGTTTTTTCTTTGAGTTGTCTTCAGTATAAAAATTTCCAATTTTGTCCCAATGAAAGTAGCTCGATGTCGTTCATATTATATTGAAAAAATTGTGAAGTGTCTCGCAAAGAAAATAGATTTTTATTAAAATATTAGATAATTCCTGGTTTTATGCCCATTTTGACAGTTCAAACCACGCTCACGCCTTAAAAGCATATTGCCGAAACTATATTAGGAATAGGTTAAGGAACTTGGTGTAAAGTGCCATGAATTCAGTTTCTTTTAAAAATCAAAATGGTCGAGCGCAACGTCTGGGATGTTTGACATGGAAGGACTCTAAAGCCACTACCCGTCTCCTGTATCTCAACGTCTATTCTGACAAAGGCAGATGGGCAACCCGAAAAACAACTAAACGTTGCTGTACTGAACTCTACAGCTGGGAATGTCCTTCACCCAGCGAGCACAATCAGGTTCGTTGGTTGAACCTTCTAGAAACGGGTACGGACCGAATGTAAACCCGGAGGCTGCAAACACGGGAAGGCACATAACCCATTGCCCGCTGTCCTCAATGAAGGCGCAGTTCTCGAAGATTCACCAGCTCTTCCTGAAGCACAACACTGCCATTCCTTCGAGCGCGTCGGTAGAACGGCTCTTCAGCGTCGCCGGAGATGTATATTCAAGGAAGCGGGGAAACATAACTGATGAAAACTTCTACAGGCAGCTGCTGCTTAAGGGCAATGACTACAAAAAAAAAATTAACCATGAAACAAAAACAGTTGTGTATTTGGTCGTCAAAGTAACGTGAAAAGTAACTTGTTACTTTTGAGGTAACTCACGCGTTCCTTTTGAGAATCGGGAACGAGTAACGTATTTAGTTACTTTTTGAGCGGGTAATGAGTAACGGTATTTAGTTACTTTTTTGGGTAACGTGTACATGTCTGCTTCTGACTTTGTGGCCACTGGTTCGGACGGTTAGGCCTACATTTGGCGGAGATTAAGCGTTGGGTGATGTGTAGTTCATTTCTGGAGTGAAAAGAACCCTGTAAATATTTTGGAGGGACATCTTCTTCAATGGCGACCCGAGACGACAAAGGAACACACGCTTTTGCTCTTCCTACGTGTACATTTTTCTCGTGTTTTCTCTAAAATGACGAGTAGTGCTGGAAGCGAAGAGCACGCCTCGCATACTTTACGCATCATTGACTGCAGCTGAATAACATTTTGGAATATTTAAAAATTCGTTTCATAGTTCCTGATTGTTCTTACAATACCGCTGAGTCTTACAGAACTACCTTTCTACGAACAAGAACCGCTCCAGTGGCGCGAAAAAAAAAGAGTTTTCCCGCAACGGTGTTTTAGCGAAGAGAGTAAGAAAGAATCAATGGGGAGGACAGCAGGCGGAGTTAATAAAGCATCGCGCAAAACCTTGCCAAATAAGCTTCTGTAGTGGCTAGAAGCATGAGAACGACAATGCGTGTCCTTCGAACACCCGACCTCCAGCACGCCCTCCATGGCTTCAGCCGTGATTTTCTACACATGCGCGCTTGTTGTGCACAAGGCGCCGAAGCGTTGTCGAAGTCAGGCAGATCGCTCTGGACCATGACACCTAACGCTCTTCCCGGTCGTTTTCTCCTTGTCAGTAACTAAGGTACCAATACTTTTCGCCGTCTTAGAAACAACACGTGTTTGTCGGCAATGGGGTTGGTCCGAGTCATTTTGGAGCGCCTTCTGGAGCAGCTAAATTATTTTTGGAGCAGGAAAATGAACTCTTTGAACACAAGTTTACACTTCGTTTTCATCCTACCAGTACAAATATTATACATTGAGATTCGTGTGTTGACTTGTTCATCAAAATACTTGAATGTAAACATATACGACAGAGATCTGTCTGCTTAGGAAATAAATAGAATAACTGAAAAAAATTTAAGCTCTTACTAAGTTTGAATAAAAACAAAATACCCTACTTTTCAGGACCAGCTCGGTCAATTGGTCACGGTGACTATGGGTTTGGCGAATCTTCTTCGTCGTCTTCATCCATATCATCATAATGATCTTCATCTTCATCTTCATTAAGAATTTCCAGCGCTGGAACACGGTTCGGAAGGTTGCGCCCGTGTTTTTCCGTGAAGCGACGAAGTCCTGACACATATACGCATGGGAGAGCGTATATGTCCCTGAAAGCATCCGCCGCCACAAATACGATGTGAATAAGAACGACATTCAAGCCAGTGCCCTCACTGAACCCGCCGAAAGACAGGGTCACAGCATGTCCTTCGACAAGAGCAAGATTCTGGCCACGGAAAAACACTGCCGTAGACGCCTGCACCTTGAATCCTGGTATATCCACACAACGAAATAAAATGTCAACAGATCATCGGGCACTCTCCCAAGCGTATGTCTCAAGACTTCTTCGCTTCACGAAAAAGCACGGGCACAACCTTCCGAACCGGGTTCCAGTGCTGGATATTCTTGATGGAGATGAAGATGAAGATCATTAAGATGATATAAAATATAGATGAAGACGACAAAGACGACGAAGACGATTCATCTAACGCATAGTCACCCGTGACCAAGGGACCGAGCTGGTCTCGAAACGTAGAGTATTTGGTTTTTATTCCAACTTGGTTAGAGTTTCAATTTTTTCAGTCAGTCAATCAAAATAGTTTGTCTACTTGGCCTTCCCACTTCCGTTCGACCTATTGCCAGCATCAATTGCACGGTAGTCTTGCTTCCCTCAAGCGGAAAACTAGCTGTTGCGCTTCGGGACCGATTTCTTGCAACCACTTTCGTGAACTGCGAAGTTGTTACTAATCACAACGCGACAGTGACATGATTTCGGTAGCTTTCGAAATAAGATGGCACTTTTCGTTGCTGCTGACAAATCAACGACGACATTTGACGTTCACGTCCATAACTTGAATCCGCCGCGGAAATAATTGGCTCCTCAATCTAATGTGTTTCGCTCAGGTGGTTTAGTTCGGGTAAACTAGTTTCTTTATTATTCAGGGCAGCGAAGACCATCGTTGCGATGCCTTGCTAGTCTTTGTCCGTAGAACATCAAAACCCGCCCCCGATCGACCGAAATGACAGATTGTATACCTACTAAGGCACTAGTGTCAGCTACTGAAATCTTTCGACACCGTGCGTAACCACCACGAAGACCGAAAGAGACGTCGGGAGCCTAATTGAATAGCCAGCACACTACTGCGATTCTCGAAGGGTACCTGCCCTAGCTCGACCTGGAGGGGTTAGACTAGCAAAGGCAAGAAAGGGACCCTAGTCAAGAAGTAGTGTACTTATCAGACGGCAGATAAGTTATTCAAGCGGCGTTTATTTGAACTTTATGTCAAGCAAACAGCAGACTGATCGACTTGTGAGTGACGAGAGGAGAGGCCGCCATCAACGAAGCCTTAAACGGATAGCACCGAAAACATTCCCCTCAACGCGGTCCACCAGTGCCCCTCACTACTCTGATAACAACAGAAGCGAATGATGAGGGCGAAAAACTGGCCCTTTACACCGCAAACAAGGTCAGCTAGCAGCTATTCACGCGGGAAAGGTGAACTTTAAAGAAAGAGTCGGGGCATGCTCTTCTAAGTAAGCATGGCGAGTATAGCTGGGTTTTGCTTGTGTGCAACTTTGAGAGAATCGCAGGCGGGTTTTGGGGGTCCACGTCTTTGTCTTTGCTGCCTGAACTCATGAGGCGCGCGAAAAAGCCCCCAAAAAACCTTCAGTACCAAAATAATTAAATTTTGGCTTTGGATTCTGGATTAAACTAGATCTTCGCTTACAACACTAGGTTTCCAAACATAAGTCTCTAAAGATAAGGCATGATCGCCGAGAAACCAACAACCGCGTCCCTGTGTGCCGAAACAACGTCGCTTGCAAACCGCATCCGCAACAACTTCGAAAACGTACCTTAACCGCCAGTGTGAATGCGCCGTTAGACGAAACAACCCTAATAAGGTGGAGAACTGGGTCAGTTGGTTGACGCTATACATGATGGGGAAAACAGCTAAAAAAACACGGACTACAAAGAGGAACAAACACGACAGGACAGTGCTTATTTTCCTGTCACCAGCATTGTCCTGTCGTGTTTGTTCCACTTTGTAGTCCGTGTTTTCTGAGCTGTTTTCCCCACCACAAAACATCAAGTACGTTTTAGAAGAATAGAACCTAGGAGCAAAATTGTTTACGTGAGGGTCGCTATACTTCAGTCTATAATACAAAATTAACAACTATGCTAGAGGCCCAGCAGAGGGAACGCAGGAAATTTAAGAAAGTGCCGGCAATGTGTGACCGCATCTAGCCTCACAGGTTTGAGGACTGCTTGAAAGGCTAAGCCGAAAAACCCTGGTCATTTTAACTTCTCTGTACGAATCTATGCACAGTATATGCCATCATATTTACCTAAAAGCTGACCACTACTTCTTCGTACTGCTCTACAGTGACAAGAAGAAGGGGGTTGGATATTCTCGAGCGCACACGATCGGCCATCCGCAACGTTGTCCTCTGCGACGTCCTGGAGCCTGGAGTGCTCCCGGAGGAACACAGAGAAACCTTCGACGTCGTCCTCTCCTCCGGATGCTTGGACTCGGCCGCAGCAGACCACGAATCTTTCCGAAGGGCGGTTAGCAACGTGGGAGCACTCGCGAAACCCGGAGGCTTGCTTATCCTCGTGGGCTTTGGTGGCGTAAGAGCTATCCTGTGGGAAACGTTGACTTCCGCACGCAAACCTCACGAAAGAGGCGTTGGATGAAGCCGTAGCAGATGCTGGCTTCCAGATGAAGCTATAGCACATCCGTTCCACTAGGGCTATTGTGGACAGTCCAGACGTATTCAGGTTTTTTCTGGTGGCTCGTAAAGCCTGATTCGGCTCATGGAACTGCGCTTCACTTCGTGCGAGATATCTCCGTACGCCCGGTCTCGCCATTTAACTATCAACATGCGTATTTGCGGAAATAAAGGTTTTATGATTCCTCTCTGAAATGTAGATCGCATTGGCGTCTAATAAACTTGTATGCTGCACATGTCAAATGTTACGATGTTAAATGCATTAGAATATTAAATAATCTATGAAATAAATTTAAAGACTACAATACACCAGCAAACTTGCAGTTTCTGAAGTATCTACATCGTTTGTCCTTCCAGTGACACGTAGAGACGCTGCTTTTGGTGACTAATTATTTTACCTTGTGTTCCCGTAATGACTATTAAACTAATGATATAAAGTCTAAACACAAAAAAGGGCCAGTAGCCTGATCATACCTGTCCTCGTACTTCCTCTGCGTTTGGCTTTTCTAATATTCGTAACCGCGTCACCACGCTCGCCAAACTCCAGGTAGCACACTTCTTTGGGCTAACATTTGATATCTGGAATGATTAGGGCCATGAAAGTCCCAAACGCCAAGGGATGGCCTAAATAGATATTACTTGGTCCGTCTGTCTATTTGGCCTCGGACGTGCCTTGCAAATGATAGAGTTAGAGCTTCACTACATGCTTATTTTCCGGTCACCTGGCCAGTTTGGACCTCAGTTCCCCAGAAATGCAAAAAAAGTCTTGATTTCTGGTTGTATGGTTTTAACCTTACACATCTTTGCCTAAAAGCCTTCACTACTGGTTGTTTGGTTGATGAGTGGAAAATTGTGCTCATGTCCGGCACTTTCTGAAAGTATTCTCTGAACCTGAGAACTCAAAACTGTAGCCATGTTTGGCGTTCTGAGGTCTCTTGTCTGGGGATATTCTCGAATATTACACGCAAGTCTAATTTTCTAACTCAAGTAGAAACATGATAAAACAACGAAATTCTGTGAGTGCGTTTACAAGCAGCTTCATATAACATAATTAACGATCTAAATAAAACAATGGCAGAGGCTTCTGTGTTTCTAAAATGCCGTATAAGAAATTCTGAAACGAAAAAAAACAAACAAACTGGAACACAGTTGTAGAAACGCATGTATTTAAATATGAGTACTCAAATGAGGCAGAAAAACGCACTGTGAAATATTTTCATGGCTCATGGAGCACGATTTTTGCTATATGTTTTACACGGTGCAAACACAAAACATATGTATGACAATTCTTGCTACAAACTTTAAGGTTTACCGCGACAGCTACATTTTTTACCATGCAGTACCGCAACCTTGAAAAGTCAACAAGAATTGGCTTTTCTAGTCGCGGTACTGACATAATGTTTTATAAAGACTTGCTGGAGTGGATGGTGCTTTGCATATTAAAGGGGCTGGCTGAAATCTATCGTGAGAGTCATGCACGTATTGAATCTGTCCCCATTGTTATGTAAAATTTTGTATTTATGTATTAGTACAACGCTTTTCAGCATTCCAGTAGCAGGTGTTCTTGATTTCGAAGTTTTCGGCGCAAAGGGATTGAGGCTTTACTGCAACAAGTGAAACGAATTTACATCAATCAAGATTTGAAATGTAGAGTTCTAAAAATTACAACTGCTGTGATATTTTAATTTTCTTAAGATCATCTGAAACATTTTGGAAGAATACTAAAGCCTCATTACCAAGCAGGAACATGGGATGAACTGGAAGATGTTCATTAAAATCCTCTGGAAACCATGAATCGACGTAGATTGTGATAGAGCCTACAATGCCACAACATATACAATATGGTCAAAATTTCCCCAAAGAGTCACACAGCTTTGCGTCCACGCCATAAAGATATTGCTACGTCAAGCGTGATTGACAATTCTTAGGCTGAAAATGAGATTCAGTCGAAGGTCTCTCAGAAGAGTTCACCAAAATGTCCAAAATGACTTTGGCAACCTCAGGTACGTTTTCTTTGACATCGCATTCCTGCTGGAAGGAGTTGAAGATTGATTTCTCCAAGGGTGTGTCGAAATCCTGTCGGGCAAGTCACGGTAGGTGTCTATATTATCGTTTGCAGATGCGGTTAGCTTATTTGTTTATTCATTTCCTATCTATTCCACTTATGAATCGGCATCCAGCAAACTTCGATGATTTGTTTGAGCTTAAGAGCCCATTTAGTTTTCACGTGGAAGCTGTGCTATGAGATTCTTTGTTTGTGTAAAAGAAAGAAGAGCAGAAAAGATTCTTTGGGAATACAGAAATATGGGTGCTCATATTATTATCTGAGTTTATGTTGTATTGCATTATTTGCAGGTGCAAGCTAACCTGCAAAATGCAGACAATAGAGTCAAGCGATCTAATTATTTCGAAACAAGCTGAGTACTCCACACAGCTCAGCCTAGCAGGCAGTTTTTGCTCCATCTGCAAAAAAGTAAGTATGATATCTTTTACTTGCTCCAAAAATATTTCTGGAGGACCGAGGCGAAACAACATTCTTACGGTACTTTGTGAGTGACCAGTCGAAGCGTTTGGCCATTTCATTCGAAGAGGGACCCTTTCGACAGCTTGTAGCAAAGTAGCACCATCTACATCAAGGGGTATGCTCAAAAAGTACAAATCGCTTGAATGCCGAGATATAAACGGGCGCCCAATACAGTTTGTCAGAATTCAGAAAACCGTGGAGTTTAAATGACAGTAAGAAAGTGAAAGACGTTTACAATTCCTGTAATCGTCAATAAGAGCGCACGCTCTTGAAGAGCAGGAGTGGAGGATGTCCTTGCTCTCCTCTGTGCCCTCCTTCTCTTATCCTGCTACCCTTCCATTTAGCAGAAAATGTTTGCTAAATTTTCGCTAAATTCTCCGCTACATTGAGCAAAGATTTTTCTATTGAATTTAGCGGGAAATTTAGGAGAAGTATTTCCGCTGAATTTAGCGGGGAAACTGAATTGCTCTAGAGGTCACGTGACGTCAATTTCCCCGTTATAGTTAGCAGAACGTTTTCCGCTAAATTTAGCGTAACGTCATCTGTGACATCATGAGGGTAAAAGTTTTCGCTAAATTTAGCGGGAAATGTTTCCGGCAAATATAAGCTGGAAAGAGTTTACCCTCGTGATTCCACACATGACGTCACGTGTGACCTCATTATGGCAACGTCCCATAATGCAACACGAGGTAATGCCGACGCCAACGGCGACGCCGACGCCGACACCGCTGATCCCGGAAACGGGCGCCTAAGAGCAGCGCTCTAAAACAGGATGTTTCAGATCAGAATACACCAGGTAACTGTAACAAAGTCTAAGGTATTGTCTTCGCCTCTCAAGGTACACTTGGTGTGTTTCAATATACAAGTTTAAGACAAGAGATGTGCCAAAGCGCCTTTGGCAAGTCAGAGCCCTAGGTGATGGACTGCGTCCTAGATATTCAGTGCAAAGACCCTGCCGAGCACACACAGCTGCGCCACACTCTAGGCAGGACCGAACTAACGAGTTATACAAACGTAGAACGCATTCCCAGTTCACACCCCCAAGACACACATGACAATAGTTTCTTAATGTTTGGTGATACCACGCGTTTCTCTTGTAAGTCCCTCAAATGGGATTTAAAAGTGCGTTATCAAATATATCAAGTACACCCAAAAATTTGTTTTCATGTCTCAAAGATATTTCTAATTTGTTAAAGTACAAAGTTAGGTAGAAGGATCAACCTCCTCTTAAAAAGAATGTTACGCACAACGTGTTTTCTGGCAGAAATTTTAAACCTTTTTTTATTTTCCATCTGCTCATCCAGCTCATTGTGAGCTGGAAATCCAACTCACAATCCAGGTTATTGTGGGCGGAAAAGCGTATTTGCACATCATCAGCATAAATAAGAAAGCAACAAATTATGGTATTACTTTAACCAGACTATCTTAAATGCGAAGACGATAGACCTCTATACACGTCCATGTAAACACTCAATTTTTAAAGAAAATATCTAACAATGTGCAGCCTAATTTAACAGAAAATGTATCTCTGCAAAAAAAGGTTTTTCTTTATATATCGGAGCATGCGACCACACTCCACACTCGACAGGATCCGAAATACTCCATGGATACGTGTCGTGAGGTATGCACTTAATAAATAAAAATGACTGAAACGCACCTGCAGCCGGTTCACAAACAATTCGCATAAGAAGTTGTACCAGATGGTCTAAAGTCGATCGTCCTATTCAAAATTTACACTTATTCATAAATAAAAAAAAGTTTCCTTCCTGAAAGAACATGAGTTATAGGTTTATGAGCCTCTCCTAAGTTTTGCCTTAGCAACTATAATTTGTTGCAAGGGAAGAATCTTTGCCGGGCTTCAGAAAAGGTATAATATGGGCACACACTCTAGGAAAGGGGGAAGATAGCCACTTACCAGAGATGACTGAAGTATGTAAGTAGATGACTCAAGGATTTATTATGCCGGCGCCTCAGCATCTCGTGATAAATTCTGTCAGGCCCAGGGGCGGAGATCTTTTTAACGCAGTGTGCAGCCTCGTGGTCACACATTACGAACAGGAGTTACTATGGAGCAAAGCCAGCACTATGACATAGCGATCAAGTGCTTTCTAGCAATACGTTCACCGAAACTCTCAACTCAACGCAGGAGGCACAAAAACTACAAAAAAGCTGTTAATATTTCACGATAAAATGTGCTTGAACTTTTAAGGACGCTGAGGGCGAGGGAGAAAATGGGTGTCCGTAAAGTGTTGTAGTCTGCCCGGACTTTTCTCAGGCCGTCCCATACTTACTTCGCAGAATTAAAATCTAGTTAAAGAGGAATATTTCTTTACTTTGCATAGGCACGACGCGCACCTCTACAATGTTCTCTATGACCGGTGCGACAATGCCTCGACGAGTTATTCATAAAGCACATGACCTATTCACCTAAAAAGCGAACAAGAATCTCATTGGGATTCATGAGATTTATGTTGGATGAAGACAAATGGTCACTTCGAGAAACGGCTAGCTCACTGAATCGTTGCACCAGGCACTACGACAGGGCATTAAAAACAAATCTGCTTGCCCTGCTCAGCGTGACGATCTGCAGACGTTTTCATTTACTAAATGCTACGAAGGATGAACGAGTGGCTAAAAGCAGATGCCGTCATAGCCATTCATATATGTTTTATACTCCTCTTGAATTTCTACGCAGGTGCCATGGCATTAGGTTTTAATGAAACAAAACGGTTAATTATATATAAATTTTGCTGAAATGATTTGTGCGAACAAATATGAGGGGTCGAGATACTGCAGATACCTCCATTTTGCGCGCCAGGAAGCAGTGCCATTTGTTAGTGTTCTCAAATGACAACTGCATAGATTCCGGTTCTAAACTCGCCGTGCACATGGGTTTATCCTGTAAAACTTTATCGCAGCGACGGCAGTTCTGGTCATATGACTTCAGTAATTCATAAGTCTTAGAATCTGTTTAGTATATCCTAGGCATCTGTTATCGTAAAGTTAACCTCATATCTTGTTTGCAATCCTCTTTTTTACCTCTGCCAAATGTCGTGCAACATGTAGTTTGCTATAGAGTGTTGTCACTGATCTAATGTCGTTCACTATTTTGTTGTTATAAAACATTTGGCGCGTGTTGAGAGCAAGTATTTAGAATATTTGCATGACACTCTCAACTCAAGACGGGCGTTATGTGAAAACACTCTAAAGATGGTAAACATTGTAATGACAAATATGTACATGTTACACCTCTTCTAACCTTTGGATTCTCAAAAATTCCAGAGCATGAAACTGCCTGGAAATGGAAGCAAATACAAGGACAGTGGGCTATCTGATGATGGCGACTACCTTTCATGCAACCAAGACAAAAGGCTTTACCCCTGCTTGAACTACCATTATCTGGCAGAATCACTCGTTAATCATGAGCTCCTTTCAGCCCCAAGAACCAAAAAGCAGGAGACTACTAACCTGAAAAAAATCCCGTAAGAATCCGTCTATGAACCTGAAGCCCTCTAATTTGCCGGCGATAACACACTTCCTCAAGACGCTGCTGAACACGACAAGCCTCCATAAATACCCAATATATTTTATTACTCCCAAGATTGTGAACCACAGTTGACCAGACAAACTTGTACTCAGTGCAGTGTGAACCAAGCAAGCCGGTTTGTGTAACCAAACAGAACTTGCACAGTTCATTGGAACCATTCTATTCATGTCTATTCTGAAGCTACGCGCGACGACTTTATTGGAGTAGACACACCGGGAAGCACGCTATTCTGAAAATCATCTTGTACAACAGTTGGGAGCAGCTCAAGCATTTCCTCCACATCAACGAAAACACCACATTTCTCGCCAGTGATCACCTATCTTAGAAGCTGCAGAAAATCAAACCTCTACTGAACATGTTGATTGAACGAGCGGCTGACCTTAGTTCTTGGAGAAGCGTACCTAGCGATAAATCAGCCAATATTCAAACAAGACCAAGGTCATCCATCGAACAGTACAACGCCGCAAAACTCTACAAGTAAAAATAAAAGAAATGTGTACCAAGTGAATATAGGGATTCATTTTGTAAAACTTTCTGTTGCTACCCGCCTAGGAGAATGACACAAAGCGCAGGTTCAACAACACGTGCACTTTTATCTCTAATTCCGTTTTGTATCTCAAGGAATGCAGACTTGCAATGCGCTATTAAAAGCCATACAAACAATATCAACCCCTAAATGGGCAATGTATCTCATGGGACACTTGCTTTGCGGCCGCTAAGAGACCTTGCGCCACATCTTGGAGCCCTAGAAGTTGTTGTTTTTTTTTGAAGAAGATGGCGGTGTCCAGTGCTGGCGACGGCATGAGCAGGGTAGAGTTCCACCTATTATTACGGAATGTACCTGATAACCAAAATCTAACATTGCGATTTCAAAATTGAGTACAAAAACTTGCGTGAAGCAATTTTAATGGAAAACCGCTGTACAATCACATTAATTGAAGAGCGTGTCAGTGACAATGACTGGCAACAGAAAGAATAAAACAAACTCCGGACAAGAGACAACGAACATTTCTTTCAACTGGCAACAACATAAATGAGCCCAAAAGCACTCCCCGCAATTTAGAACCGCCAAAAAAAGAGAAAGGGTGTGAAGGAAGTATGTGCGTGTTCGTGACCTATTGAGCCAAACAACGGCAGCGCGGCGGATGCAACCGGAGACGCCGGGAGGGAAGGCCCAGGCGGCTGGCAACGGAGACGCACGGGACGCCTGGAAGCAACAGACCGGGCGCGGCCAGACAGAAAAAGAGATAAAAGAAAGTGTAAAGAGTTGTGAAGTAGAGAATAATATAAAATGTGAAGTAACAGTGAGCAGAAAAAGTTTTGATATGGTGGGAGCGTTTACAATCTACGCTAATTCCGGAGTCAAGTAGGTTATCTCTTCTTTGGAGAGAAAAAGGGAAGGGGCGGACACATTGTTCTCAACAGTGTTCATGGTGAATGACTCGATGATTTCCCTACCAAATCTGTTATGATGCCCTCCAAGAACATTTGTGTTCCTGAAACAGGGAACGCAGTCAGTGCATGTGCGGGCATGAACCACTATGGGGTGAAAGGAATCAGCTGACGAACGGGAAACCTCTAAATTATGCTCCCTGAGTCTGTGGTTAATGCATCTTCCTGTTTGCCCTATATACTGTCTCCCGCAAGACAAAGGAATGGAATAAACTTTTTCCTCCTCGCACGGGACGAACTTGTCAACGTGCTTAACATTGCACTCCCGCGGTTTTTCCTGATTGTTGACTCGTTGACAGAGCTGCTTAAGCCGCATTCTACAAGAAAAAACTACATTTGTGTTGAAGCGGGATGCAAGAGCCCTCAAACGGTGCGATGAATTGTGCGTGTATGGGATCACGGCAAATCGTTCCGGCCTTTTGTTCTTGGTTGCTACACAAGGACGATTAACGCCAAGAATGAACTACTTCAAGGTGTTCCGCAAAAGGTCCTCCGGATACCCCGCGTTGACAAGCCTAAGATACTGAAACTGAAAACTTGTTTCCAAAAAGTGTGGGCATGACTTTGATAAAGACGACGAAAAGAGGGTTTTTACGATACCGTGTTTAACTGATTTAGAATGATTGCTAGAGAAAAGAAGCAAAGGCTTTTTAGATGCGGAGCATCTCTTGCTCGGGTCTATGTCCCGCGGTGTCGGCGTCGTCCGCACTCACACTACGCATGCGCAACTCTCCTACTTCTCTCTCTCCAACAGCTGCGCGTTACTCTCTCCGTCTCTCTCTCTACCAGCTGCGTGCACTTCGCGTGCGTTCGCTTCGACTCACACCGCGCGCGCATGCGCAACTCTCTCCTCTAGTCTCCTCTTCTTCAAGTGTGAATATAAGCAGCGGTAGCGCGCTGCGCGCGTTCCCCGGAGGAGTGAAAGGAGGATAGTTTTGGGCGCGCGGGTCGCAGCGCCACGCCAGGGCTTTCCAGTGGGGTGGGCTTTCCCCGCAACTCTGCGGCTGTCGTCTGCTAGCGTTTCTCGGCCGCTCGCGTCCGCCGCAGCCAAAATCCAGCCGGCCAAAAGAAATCAGTCAAGAAGGGAATAAATTAATTACGATCCGCGATGCTCCGCATCACCCCATGGTTCCCCTCGGGAAGATGGTGTAATTTTTGTCCTCTGCTGGAAGGACCAGCATAGACCCGAAGAAGGAAAGGTGGAGGCGGAGCTCTAAATACTGTAGACCCTCATGTGAAGGATTCTCTTTGGTAAAACTGAGTCCAGACGAGTTAGACATGAAGGCCTCCACGATTTCCTCGAGCGATTGAGATTTTGGGTGAATGACAAGGTAATCATCAACAAATCTGAAGACCTGGCAACCAGCTGAGGTGTTGTCCAGCTGAGCTTTTATAGCTCGGTCCACAAACGAAAGATAAACCCTCGCTCAGAATGGGAGCTAGACAGGAACCAATACAAACGCCTTTTTCTGCCTTAAAATCTTCCCCTCGTATTCGACGAGGGTCGACTGCAGGTAAAGGGCTAATAAGTCAACGGAAGCCAGAGGCCGAGACACCGGAGCAATTCTGAAAGTCACAAACTCCATGTTCCTGGATTGCACTGGAAATTGATTCCAGGAAGACTTTTGGGTCTAAATTTAAATACATATCTTCAATATCTTCAATGGCTAGGGAGAAAATAGATAGTGGAGTGGAAGATGAATAAAGGGGCTCCATGCGAGATATCAGTTCAAGAGTAGTAAGAAATCCTAAACGGCTGAGGAAGTAGAATGTTAGAAAGATGTTTTTGCAAAAACGTGCCAAGATGTTTTTGCCAACAGCCCCTCTCAGAAACAATACTTCTGAAAGGAACACCTTGCTTGTGTGTTTTAGCAGTGAAAAAAACCGTAAGGTACTGGTTTGAAGAACTAGCAATGAGACCTTTGAACTTCGGAAGGTTCATCTTAAAACACAAATTCTTGGCCTTGGTTCGGAAACAAACGGAAGGCCGCGTCCTTAATGTCTCAATGTTTTTTGAGAGAGCGTCTTTTGCCTTACTCCCATCATCCCTCCTCCAAAACAACAAAAACGACCAGTCTTGTCAGCCTCGAGCAGCTTCAAGTTTCCATGGCGCAACTCCTCCACCGCAGCACGAATGGGAAACTTGCCTGGTTGAGGAGGGGTGGAAGCACACAACACGTACTACTGAACCGAGGAGGTCCTTGCGCTGATCCTCCGGTATTGATGCAGCCACCTGATGTACCGACGCCAGCTGATCTACTTTCCTAGTTGGGAGGGCCGGAGCAAACTTAGGGCCTTTTGAGAGTAGCTCCAACGTGCTCGTAGACAGAGGCTTTTCACATAGTAAAACAGGAGGCTCAAGCTTTGCATTTGTGCTGCCTGGATTAGAGGCGGTCACACCAACAATTACTAACTTCCAGGCGGATTCAAGCTGTCTTGAAGCGGCACCCGTGATGAACCGGAAAGAAGGATGAGAGCTAAAAGCAGGCCCGAAACTCGCTGTCATGTGGCTTGGAAGAACGTTCTGGGCAACACGAACCTCGAGGGCAATTTCCTTTCTGGTGATCTGCATGATCCGTTAGCAGGAAGACCAGTTGGTGCAGCGGAAACCCAGAACCAATTCCACGCCTTGGTGGGGGACATTCTTGCGGAGACATAGTCCAAGGGACCGAAGTCTGAGGCGAAGCAGAAAAAGCCTGGAGATGAAGCAGGAGGCCTTAAAGAAGGCAATGGGGTCAAATTCCAAGGAATCACTCTTTGGGCTTAGACAAAACATAGGCTCTAAAAAGGTAAGTTCACATTAATCGAAGAGCGTGTTGGTGACAATGACTGGCAGCAGAAAGAATAAAACAAACTCCGGACAAGAGACAACGAACATTTCTTTCAACTGGCAACAACATAAATGAGCCCAAAAGCACTCCCCGCAATTTAGAACTGCCAAAAAAAGAGAAAGGGTGTGAAGGAAGTATGTGCGTGTTCGTGACCTATTGAGCCAAACAACGGCAGCGCGGCGGATGCAACCGGAGACGCCGGGAGGGAACGCCCAGGCGGCTGGCAACGGAGACGCACGGGACGCCTGGAAGCAACAGACCGGGCGCGGCCAGACAGAAAAAGAGATAAAAGAAAGTGTAAAGAGTTGTGAAGTAGAGAATAATATAAAATGTGAAGTAACAGTGAGCAGAAAACGTTTTGATATGGTGGGAAAGTTTACGATCTACGCTCATTCCGGAGTCAAGTAGGTTATCTCTTTTTTGGAGAGAAAAAGGGAAGGGGCGGACACATTGTTCTAAACAGTGTTCATGGTGAATGACTCGATGATTTCGCTACCAAATCTGCTATTACGCCCTCCAAGAACTTTTGTGTTTCTGAAACAGGGAACGCAGTCAGTGCATGTGCGGGCATGAACCACTATGGGGTGAAAGGAATCAGCTGACGAAGCGTGATTACTTGGAATTTGACCCCATTGCCTTCTTTAAGGCCTCCTGCTTCATCTCCAGGCTTTTTCTGCTTCGCCTCAGACTTCGGTCCCTTGGACTATGTCTCCGCAAGAATGTCCCCCACCAAGGCGTGGAATTGGTTCTGGGTTTCCGCTGCACCAACTGGTCTTCCTGCTACCGGATCATGCAGATCACCAGAAAGGAAATTGCCCTCGAGGTTCGTGTTGCCCAGAACGTTCTTCCAAGCCACATGACAGCGATTTTCGGGCCTGCTTTTCGCTCTCATCCTTCTTTCCGGTTCATCATGCGGTGCCGCTTCAAGACAGCTTGAATCCGCCTGTAAGTTAGTAATTGTTGGTGTGAACGCCTCTAATCCAGGCAGCAGGACAGCCAAGCTTGAGCCTCCTGTTTTACTATGTGAAAAGCCTCTGTCTACGAGCACGTTGGAGCTACTCTCAAAAGGCCCTAAGTTTGCTCCGGCCCTCCCAACTAGGAAAGTGGATCAGCTGGCGTCGGTACATCAGGTGGCTGCATCAATACCGGAGGATCAGCGCAAGGACTTCCTCGGATCAGCAGTACGTGTTGTGTGCTTCCACCTCCCTCCTCAACCAGGCAAGTTTCCCATTCGTGCTGCGGTGGAGGAGTTGCGCCAGGGACACTTGAAGCTACTCGAGGCTGAGAAGACTGGTGTTTTTGTTGTTTTGGAGGAGGGAATGTATGGGAGTAAGGAAAATGACGCTCTCTCAAAAACTTTGATACATTAAGGACGCGGCCTTCCGGTTCTTTCCAAACCAAGGCCAAGGATTTGTGTTCTAAGATGAACCCCGAAGCTCAAAGGTCTCATTGCTAGTTCTTCAAAACAGTACCTTACGGTTTTTTCACTGCTAAAACACACAAGCAAGGTGTTCCTTTCAGAAGTATTGTTTCTGAGAGGGGCTGTTGGCAAAAACATCTTGGCACCTTTTTGCAAAAACATCTTTCTAACGTTCAACTTCCTCAGCCGTTTAGGATTTCTGACTCCCTTGAACTGATATCTCGCATGGAGCCCTTCATTCATCTTCCACTCCACTATCTATTTTCTCCCTAGACATTGAAGATATGTATTTTAATTTAGACCCAAAAGTTCTCCTGGAATCAGTTTCCAGTGCCATCCAGGAACATGGAGTTTGTGACTTTCAGAATTGCTCCGGTGTCTCGGCCTCTGGCTTCGTTGACTTACTAGCCCTTTACCTGCAGTCGACCCTCGTCGAATACGAGGGGAAGATTTTAAGGCAGAAAAAAGGCGTTTGTATTGGTTCCTGTCTAGCTCCCATTCTGAGCGAGGTTTATCTTTCGTTTGTGGACCGAGCTATAAAAGCTCAGCTGGACAACACCTCAGCTGGTTGCCAGGTCTTCAGATTTGTTGATGATTACCTTGTCATTCACCCAAAATCTCAATCGCTCGAGGAAATCGTGGAGGCTTTCACGTCTAACTCGTCTGGACTCAGTTTTACCAAAGAGGATCCTTCACATGAGGGTCTACAGTATTTAGAGCTCCGCCTCCACCTTTCCTCTTCGGGTCTATGCTGGTCCTTCCAGCAGAGGACCAAAAAGACTTTGCTTCTTTTCTCTAGCAATCATTCTGAATCAGTTAAACACGGTATCGTGAAAACCCTCTTTTCGTCGTCTTTTTCAAAGTCATGCCCACATTTTTGGAAACAATTTTTCAGTTTCAGTATCTTAGGCTTGTCAACGCGGGGTATCCGGAGGACCTTTTGCGGAACACCTTGAAGAAGTTCATTGTTGGCGTTAGTCGTCCTTGTGTAGCAACCAAGAACAAAAGGCCGGAACGAATTGCCGTGATCCCATACACGCACAATTCATCGCACCGTTCCAGGGATCTTGCATTCCGCTTCAACACAAATGTAGTTTTTTCTTGTAGAATGCGGCTTAAGCAGCTCTGTCAACGAGTCAACAATCAGGAAAAACCGCGGGAGTGCAATGTTAAGCACGTTGACAAGTTCGTCCCGTGCGAGGATGAAAAAGGTCATTCCATTCCTTTGTCTTGCGGGGACAGTATATAGGGCAAACAAGAAGATGCATTAACCACAGACTCAGAGAGCATAATTTAGAGGTTTCCCGTTCGTCAGCTGATTCCTTTCACCCCATAGTGGTTCATGCCCGCACATGCACTGACTGCGTTCCCTGTTTCAGGAACACAAAAGTTCTTGGAGGGCGTCATAACAGATTTGGTAGGGAAATCATCGAGTCATTCACCATGAACACTGTTGAGAACAATGTGTCCGCCCCTTCCCTTTTATCTCCAAAGAAGAGATAACCTACTGACTCCGTAATTAGCGTAGATCATAAACGCTCCCACCATATCAAAACTTTTTCTGCTCACTGTTACTTCACATTTTATATTATTCTCTACTTCACAACTCTTTACACTTTCTTTTATCTCTTTTTCTGTCTGGCCGCGCCCGGTCTGTTGCTTCCAGGCGTCCCGTGCGTCTCCGTTGCCAGCCGCCTGGGCGTTCCCTCCCGGCGTCTCCGGTTGCATCCGCCGCGCTGCCGTTGTTTGACTCAATAGCTAGGTCACGAACACGCACATACTTCCTTCACACCCTTTCTCTTTTTTTTGGCGGTTCTAAATTGCGGGGAGTGCTTTTCGGCTCATTTATGTTGTTGCCAGTTGAAAGGAATATTCGTTGTCTCTTGTCCGGAGTTCGTTTTATCCTTTCTGTTGCCAGTCGCTGTACAAATATCGAAAAAAATGTGATCATCCGTCTGTATCCTATGAGATACACCGCCCGTTTCAGGCATCCGTTAACACATGGGTGGATGGATGTATAGTTGCTATACCTTTTCATACGGGCGGTTGCTTGCGCCACTTATCCAGCCCACAAATTTAAAGACTATATTTGCTACCCCGACGTCTTTCGCTTGACAACCCAGCAGCTATCACGGGTTTTTTTCGACTTCCTTTTAATTTTGATTTCGAATTTTTTAGTGCAGGAAGTTGCTGCGAAGACATTTACGGTTCACGATCAAGAAACAGAGGAACTGTTATCCGTCTTGAAGTAGGAATATCGAACGTCGACACATCAAGCGATGACGAAACCTACACTGAAAATGACACCAGTGTAAGCCTGAAGGTAGAACCTTGGACGAGGAAGAATGCTCGCCAGAAGACGAAGAGGACTTGCCCAGGAAGGCTGCCTCGTCTAAACAAATTGAGAAGTACAAGCGCAAAAAGACGAGCTTCGACCATGACTTCTTGAGATCCAAAACCGATGTTTGCTCTTCCAAATGCTGGATTTCCCACCACTGCCATATTTTCTTATGTACCTTAATGGCGAGTTAATTCAATGTGGTTTGCTAGACATATTTGTATTCCACTCAACAGTCTGGCTCCTCAATCAACACAAATGCTGAAGAGATGGGGTCCTTCCTTAGAATTATTCTCATGACGGGAATGGTCGGGATGCTGTCGTTTGAAGACTACTGGTCCCACTCGGCAAGATTTTACAGGGTAGCCAATGTGATACCGGTGTAGCGCTTCAATAAGCTTTGAAGGTTTATCAATTTTGTTGATAACCTGCAGCCATTTGAAATAGACAGGGCCTATAAGATAACACCTGTGCTTGAGCACACTTGGAGCAAGTGCAAGGCGACTGAAAGCGATAATCTGTTTTCAATTTATGAAATGATGATCCCGTGCAAGGGCTAGAAAGAGGGGCACGTGAAGCAGTATCTCCCCCAAAAAACAAAAAGTGAGGCTTCAAGCTGTTTGCACGATCTGGTGCTCCCGGTATGGCGCATGACTTCATGCTTTACACTCATGCATCAACGTTCGAAGGAATTATCTTTGTAGAAGGAGATGAGTTGCTTGGACTCGGAGCAAAGGTCGTATTGCACTTGTGCTGTGTTACTCTGGCGGATGAAAGGATCGTGTATTTTGACAATTTCTTCATATCGCAGGAACTTATCTCGTGAGTAAAGGAAAAATACACTTTGCACAGTCTTGTTACCAATCACAGCAACAGTCTTTGAGGCTGGTTCTTATAGGATGACATGTCGATGCTAAAGGATGGAAGAGGCGGCAATGACTACAGGGTGGAAAACGTGGCAGAACATGCTGTAGTGAACTGGGCCAACAACAAGACTGTAACACTTGAAAGCTATTTTCTTTCGCATTACGCAGTTGAAACAGCTAGGAGATTTCACAAGAAGGAACGTCGAAAAGTTCCTCTACCTTGCGCACAAATCGTCATTCACCTGGGTGGGGTGGACCTTGCAGACATGTCCCCATCGGTTTATCGCACTCTGTTACGCACCAAGGCGCTGGTACTTAGAAATCTTCGGCCAGCTTCTTGATATTTCGGTGAACAATGCTTGGCTACTTTATAGATGACAGTCACAACTCACGTACACTAAGGCAGTGCGATTGAGACAGTTTCTACTAGCTGCTTCAGAGGGCCTCATACGTGCAAGACCTTCAAAAGAAGGCCGGCCTTTTCGCGCTTGAACGAGGAAACTACAGAGCCGTGCCCAAGAATGCAGCGTACCACACATCCTGTCGGCGATATTCACTACGACGGTATGGATCACCTGTCAGCACTGGAAGCCAAAGGTTTCGGCAAGTACTGTCTCAGCTGACAGATGCGAATAGCCTGCGAAAAGTGCAAAGTGAGTCTCTGCATAGTGGTGGAAAAGTCCCCAAGAAACTGCTTTAGCCTGCTCCATAAAATATAGTTCCGAATGTGTTGCTGGATTTCGACATTTTGTTCTCCAATAACGGGCAGTGTGCACTGGACGCTACATATCAAATTTCTTGGATTAGAAATAAAAACTCCGGAAGCAATATTGGTTTTGTTTTAGTTAGGACGGGGGTAGGGACGCTGGCGATTGGGACTCACAGTGATCGGTCATCCACAAAAGCTATATTTGCTCTTGCGAAATCCACACCATCTTTGGTTCTTGAAACACCGCCTGGGTCGGCCCTCCGTCAAGGTATACCAGACGCAGTCGCCAAGTGCTACAGCGACGAATTGACCTTGAGGACGGCGTTTTTCGCCTTGCCGGTGGATAGCAGAAGTCTGCAAAAGCCAGTTCTCGCAGTTTCCTTGCAACCAGGTTCGGGACTGTTCGCCACCAGTAACATAGGTGACACAGGTTGCTTCCGCCACCTGTGACACCAACACAGAACACGTTCTTCTTGGGCGAATACCTCGAGCATCTTCCTAAGCTCCTCGTCGAGGCGGCGGATGGCGTGCGCGCGTGTTTCGCCGGCGTGTCCTACCTGGAGTGGAAAGCGCACCCACTACTCGCGCGACATCGCGCCGGGGCATCCACACGCTGGCGGGATTTTGGAGGTGGCCTAGGCAGCGACCAGCCGAGTCAGAGGTACATCATAAAACGTTTAATATTCAAAGCCTGAAAAGATAAGAAGCAAACAAGCCAAGAGCAGAGCGCGCGCAGCCGAGCGAGCGCTCTTGGCGTGTGCCGTTCGGCAGTGTCGACGGTGTTCGCGATGCCGCAGATGGATAGCATAGAAGAAACAACACAAAGAAGAGAGGTAAGCGGAGTGGAAACTAAACTGAACATTTCCACTCTCTTTTCTTCTTTTTAAGCGGCTAGATATATGAGATATAGAAAGACAGGGAGCAAAACATCGCAAAGAATGCCGCATTAGAGAAAACCGGTATGTAAACCACAAATAATCGGTGTGTAATGTCACATCACGTCTGTAACTATTTCTCTCATCAGATGTTCATTTTGTTTTCTAGAGTAGCCATTCCAGAAACCGCGATTCAAAGCTTTCAAATTAAAAACTAGGTCGTCCATCAAATTGCTACTTCTTGAGCAAAATACAATATGCACTAGATTACAATAGAAACATAATTCGCATGCTTAATACACTTTATAAAAAAACACGCACATAGCTCACCATGAGACAGGAAAACAAAAATGAAATGGTCCGCCCAGTGCATCGAGCAATATAGTCTCTATACCGCTCTGGTGGTGTACGGTTTCGCTCCGAGCGCCTTCGAAGCACTTGCAGGGGGAACTGAGCGGTGGCTATCTTTCTTGGCGTGTATGGGATATGTGTGCCATCAAGCGTCTGCGGTCGTGGCTGCTGCTGCTGCCTGGCCAAACTCCGACTCCTTTGGCTGCAAATTATTCTGCCTTTGACAAGCGTCACCTGCAGAAGCAGCTTGCCTCGGGTGCCGAACAGTGTGAACAGCAGCCGATATCTTTTGTTGATACCATTTATGGTTGGCCCCGGAGCACCTGCGAGTTTCCATGCATTTCAAACTCGACCATTCTCCAACCGAAACGTGGACCGTCCTACACGCTTCACAATATGTAAAGGAAGACCAAGAGTTGACTCTCCCTCAGGTACCTTTCTGAGTTTCGTTATTATAACCCAGTCGCCAACCCCAAATCTGGGATTTTTGCTGCTCGACGCCGGTCGGCGGGCTCCTTTTTGTGCTGTTGCCTCCGTTCCACTCGCTGTCGCAGCCACCTAGACAAACAGTTCACGAGCGTCATAGTGTATGGGTATGTACTACGCCATGATGCTCGTGCTGGCTCTACTTGCTCAAAGGGGGCAGCAATTTCAATGTCTACCTTAGACCCTGATTGCTTCTCCCAGAGCTTTGTTTGGGGAGGGGTTGGTGATGACTTGGCTTTCTTGTCCAAGGTGCTGCAGATTTCGCAGGCGCAAACTGCATCACACATTTCTGCATTAATGCGGGGCTACCAATAACGCTCACAAAAACTTATCTGCGTCTCCACGATGCTACTACGACCCACATGTGCCGGAGAAATAAGTGCGCATCGAATAGCTGTGAGTAGAACAACCATAGTACCACAGAACTAGAGCCCGTCGGTGACCGAGAGTGCATCTATCAAGTCGTAGGACATGGCACCATCAGCGGATAAAGCGCATAGCGGTGGCCACTGTGAGGACACAATCTCATGACGGCGAGGGGTAGCTCGTCATTTGCAGTCTCCTCTTCTAGGTGTTGCTTCAAAATACACTCATCTTCTGCAGCGACCAAGGAGACGATCTCCTGAACCTCATCATTGGGGCAGCGTTCGTGGGATCTTTTATCACTACTACAAACGCGTCAAAAATGCCCCCTACGGCCACACTTCTCGCAGTGCCCACCTCTTGCTGGGCAGATGCCATAGCCCTTGCAGCATTCCTGATCATAACCGCAGTTGACACAAGTCCTGTCGCAGCCGTTGCACCCTGGACGTAGTGGTCGCCGCGGGAATTCTAAACGTACAGAACGACGAAATTCTGACAGTCCAGAGTTGCGCTGATGATTGACAAGGTCCAAACCGACGTCGCCGCTGGGAGCGCAGGTTACAGCTTTGTTGGGCCTACGAGCGAGGAGCGCGTGCGTTCGGTCACCTGGCTGAAAAACGCGGCGTCGGAGATTGATCATGCCAATATATATCATAACTGGTTAAGCCCAGCGTGTTGGGATTATGCTTAAAATTGAAAGAATAAATAAATGGAGGACTTTTCAAAACAACCACAATCTCTCATTTAACAACGAGATATGTTTATATCCCGGTGCGAAAAATTAACGCGTTGACGGCCAGCTCTTAGCTCGTCAAACAAAAAGTATGGGCCGAGGTTCACTCAGCGCACCAATTGGACTATCCCAACGATGACTTTGTGCTTTTGTCGCCGGCGTCCAATCGGCGCTGTCCGCGAATTTCGGGTCCAACCTCGTATTTGACGGGTTTTGGGCCAAAGAATGGGTGAGAATTGAAAGATAGGAGGTTGCAGTCAGGAACGACGATAAGGATTGAGTCAACGTACCATTACTGCCCATGTTTATCAATTTTCTTGTTTAAGTTCTTGCCTAATATTATCTATCTAACATCTTGACAGGGCTATACGCCGTTTCCCATTGATTCCAGACGCAGCCGTCGCTACGAGCTGGTCGGACTAATCAGAACAGCATCAAAAGCGCCTGATCATGGTGTTCGTGTGGTTTCGGTACGTGTTCTAATATCGCTGAACCAATCATAAACAGAAAAGGCCAAGTGACTTCCGCTTTTAACGCTGCTTGATTGGTCCCCTTAGCTTGTAGCGTCGGCTGCGTCTGAACGTAAGCTGAAACTAAGTATAACGAAGCAGATGAAACGTTCTTTTCTTGCTTTTTGGATGAAGATATTTCGATGATTTCACGTCCTAAGCGCTAATGATTCGTTTCCAGGAATTTGACGCTGCCGAAATTTGGTGCACACCCAAAGTACATTTTCACATGAGCAGCAATGGGATGTCTGGAATGATCGGCTTTTGAAGTTGCCTCATTTTGATGCTCTCGTAGACGGTCGTTTACGCATCGGCCAGTTTGCCCAATTTATTCAGCTCCGCAATTAAGGAGCACCGAATACACCTGCTCGGTCGGACAGTATCTGAAGTAGGCGTGGTGTTTTTCTTGCAGGGCGGCTGATCATAGCCCTATTCATCTCGGTAAATAGTAGATTATGTCCGCATTCAGCAACCGAAAGCATCAACACCAAAACTCAACGGCTTCTGAGCTTAGGGTATCTAGTGAAACGGATCTCCTCCTTTCACCAACTTATCACAGCTAGAACTACCAGGAACCCTCCACCAGCATGACAAAAGATCACCAGCATTTCATACTTTTATAACGCATCCCACCGCATCCTATCAAATGCTGCACGCTTTAACACGAAAGTCATGTACTCCTGCAGATTCAAACTGGCGAGCCTGTGCTGTATGATTAGCCGGAAGAAGAATACGCCGTCCTGCAAAATACAAAAACCCGCACATACTTCCGAAAAAGTGCGGCCGATAAGGTGCATTTGGTGCCCCTTAAGCGCGTAGTTGGCAAATAGGCCGATGCGGAAACGACCGTCTACCAGAGCATCAAATGAGGCAGCATCACAAGCCGATTATTCCACACATCCAATCACAGCTCATGCGAAGAAGTGTTTTGGCAGCGCACCGAACTTCGGCAGCACGAAGGTCCTGAAAACGCATCATCAGCGATTCGGAAGTAAAATCATCGAAACATTATTTATTGGAAATGCAGAAAGAAAGTTTCATCTGCATCGTCAGCCCTGACAAGAAGTGAAATAGAATTCATCAAATTTGAACTGAAAGAAGCAATATTATAAACATGGGCGGTCACGGTATGGTGACTCAATCCGTGTCGGCGCTCCCGACTGCAACCTCTTCTGCTTCAGCCCTCCGCTGTTCTGGTCAACACTTGAATGTTTCGCGCCCAGACATAAACATTTGTCGTTGCTTTATGAAAGAGTGTAGTTGTCTGTGAAAGTCCTCCGTGATTTAATATTTCGATTTTAAGTATTAAGGAATCGTAGGCGTGTCTATCTACCAATGTTGGGAAGTACTTTAAGTATACTGTCCTTAAAGTACTACTTCAAGTAGGTTTAGGAAACTTGTACCTTACTTGAAGTACATTCTCTGAGTATGCATTTGTATTTTACTTAAAGTATTTTTTCTGGTACTTTCAGAGAAAGTACAATTCCCGATTTCAAAGTCCATTCCCCAAATTTGGTTTTGTTAAATTCGTATCACGAAATGCTGCTTTGTCAGCGCCAAAGAAATACTGGGAGGGTATTCTACTCCCACCAGAAATGTGAACAATCGACAAATCGCTCCGTTTGTTCTGGGGCGGCGTTCTTGTATCTTTTTTTACTCTTGCTACTTCTCGGTCGGTCAGCGCAAGCGAGAAGGTTTCAAATATTAGGAGAGGACAGTAAATCATGATGTAGCACCTGAGACTGTGATGCGGAAAAATTGAAATTTCAAGTCGAAGTAAAAGACAACGGAAGCGAACGTCAGAATATTTTGAGACATTCTCTTTTGTCTTTTCCTTCAACTTGAAAGTTACTTAATTTTTTCGCACCCAATCTCAGGTATCACATCATGATTAATTATCACCAGCTCGCTTGCACATTCACTGTATTTTTCATTATGGAGAGGACACTCCTTTATGAGAGAATTGCTTGCCGAAACTACGGGGCTAACGTCACACTCTCTCGTAGTACATTTAACCCCCTTGGGTGCTATAATCCAGTGCAAAGGGCGCCAATTTCAGAAGAGCGACAAGTGTCTCAAAACGCGAACCCGGAAAGCAGGGAACGTTGCGTACTGGAGTGTGCGGAAGCACTTTTAAAAGGGGTTAAGGGAAATGTGAGAACAATGAATCTAGGGGCTGTTGTATCGTTTTTCAATGACTCACGGTTAAAGTTCCCGGTATCTGATAAAGAAGGGGGTTTTGTCGTGGCGCCTCAAGGGTTGTTCTTTGAGAAGGCCGGGGAGGCGATGTCGAAGAATTTTAGACCAGTGTTGGGGGTTCATTTGAAAAGATCAAGGCGCGTGCTGTGCAGATATGCTGTAACATGGGGCTGGATTCGCTGAGAAAGACTTTTTCGGCAGCTAAAGGTCTTAGCTTGGAGGCGTTCTTCACGGTTAAGACCCACAAAGAGTTGATGCCTCTAAGAGCCATTGTCACTCAGAAAGGTCCGTGGCCGGTGCAAGTGTCAAGCTTTCTGCAACGCCACTTGTCGTCACTTATGCTTGATGACTTCTTTGTTGTTTGCAACTCGGAGGCCTGGGTGAATTATCTACGGGAAGATAATCCTGGCTCGTGTCATCTGCTTTCGTTTGATGTAGAAGATTTGTTTTATGCAATTCCCCATTATGAACTCATGCAGGCCGTGGAGGAGTGCATTGATACGTTCGGGGCTGTGGGAATCTCGACTTTCTGTGGGATGGCGAGTGACTCTTTCCTTGAACTACTGCATTTTTACCTCGCGTCCACCTTTGTTACATTTGAAGGCGACACGTTTTTGCAGAAGAGCGGTGTATGCATTGGGTCGAACGTTGCGCCCATTCTCAGTGACATTTATTTGGCTAAGTGTGTTAGGGCAATTGCTGAGCGGCTGAAGGATAGGGTGGTCAAAGTGTTGAGGTATGCTGATGACTACCTGATTGTGCTGAAAGGCAGCGATAACACAGACATTGAAAGTGGGGTTGCCTCGATGTTACATGTGATTACGGATTGCTCTCCGGGACTAAAGTTTAAGGCTGAGACCACTTCTGATGGTGCCCTACAATTTTTAGATCTCAATCTTCGATGTGAGCCCTCGCATTTTTGTTGGGCCCTTGAGCCTAGGTCTAAGAAGGGTCTCTTAGTATATGAATCCGCATACTCTAAGACAGTGAAAAGCGCCATTGCACTGTCCAGTTTCCGCACCGCCTTGTTTAAGTCATGCCACCATAGGTGTAGTGACAGTTTTTTGTTCAAGTAAAAGGTTATGAAATGCTGGTTTCTCTTTGAGAGTTGTCATGGGCGTCGTGGAACCCTTAGTTTAGTTGTTTAGAGGGCATGCTAGCACTGAGGCCAGACGAAAACCAACGGTAAGACTTGTGGTCTTTCCGTATATGCACAAGGTGTCCCATGGTGTCAAGAAGGTTGCAAGTAGATACAACGTGCCAGATGCGTTTTCGGCTCCAGCTAAGTTGGGGCGGCTATGTGCAGCCGTGAATCGAGGTGGTCAGGCGGGTACACAATGTCAAGTTAAGCACTGCAACCCGTTTATCGCCTGCGCATGTGGGGTGGTGCATCTAATTTCGTTGTCCTGTGAAAATGTGTACATTGGGCAGACGGGGAGATGTGTTCACGACCGGGCGAGGAAACATTCTCTGTCCTTGCGCTCCTCCCAGTCTGGCAACTTAGCGGTCCACTGCGATAGATGTGCATGCCCTCCAATGTTTAATGAAAACAAGATTTTAGCCCGACATAAAACTGAGTATGCTCGGGAGATGGACGAAGCTTTTTTTATTGCCAACCATGACGTGGGCATGTACATAAGTGTTCCGTCGCATGCCCTGGTTAGTGGTGAGATGAATTTTATCAGAAAGGCGGGTAAATACGTATAGCCACGTGTCGGCTTGATGGGAAGATGACGTGTTATCGGGTCGATTGCCTTGTATGTTTATCTCGTTTCAAGTTTACTTGCTGAATGGCGCAGAAGTGAAAATTTTAGTTGTAAGTTTGTGCTGTGTCTGTGTGTTTCCTTTTACTGGTCCTTCGTCTTTTTGCGCTGGATTAACCCATTCAATATGACCATCATCCAACTCTCACAAGTTTACACTTTGTTCTAAATTTCGCTCCATTCCTGAAAATAACTACTATGCTTCCACTCGGCTTTATCAAATATTCGCCTCTGTTTTTGAAAATAGGTCATGCACCCCTGATTATTCCTGGGCAATGCATAGCAGTTAAAAAATCCCTGTATAGGGGAATGAAAGGGCATCATGAAAGATTTGTAGAATACTTATACTTTACTTGAACGTAAAGAGTATTTATGATACTTTACTTCAAGTACGTTGCACCAAGTGTACTTCATACTTTACTTAAAGTACACCCGTTCTCATTCACTTTGTACTTTACTTGAAGTACCTTTAAGATGCACTTTACCCAACACTGATATCTACAATCATGTGGCTGCCGCATAATCTCCTTGCAGAGCTAATTTCTTAAAATTAGGCGCGCAATGGCCGCCGACGTGCCGCCAACCGCCTGATTTCGCAATGAAAATCCCGGCTCCATAGCTTCCCGACAGCCTGCGCGGCCTTGAGGACCGGACCGGCCGCGACGACAGCGCCACCACGCGCGCCCGACCGGAGAGGCAGGCTTTTCGAAGCGCGGCTTAAGGGCGGTTGTCATGATTCTAAGAAATGACAATAAATGAAGTTGAAGGGGCAAGAAGGAAGAAGATGATGCCACGTGAGACAACGAGGTTAGAAGAAGAAAAATAAGGAAAAGGATCGCGACGAACGGATAATCAAAGACTGAGACCGGGAGGAAGCGGCGGATGGGGTCCATGGCTACGTTCCAGAACTCGCCCGACCCTTGCTGCGCACAAGCTGTCGTGGCGAGAGTTCCACACTCCCCGTCAGACGCCTAGGAGACAAGGGCCTTCGCTGTCTTTGGCAATTGACTTGGGTTCGTCAACGCAACGAAACCAAACTGTAAGACCAGCTCCGAACAGCTTCATTTCTTGGAACTGTAGTTGTGCTTAAGCGCGTGTGTATTATTTCCCCTTTTACTGTGTACATACTCTTTTGCTTTCCGTTATATCTTCGTCTTCCTCTTTGTAAATATAATGGGTTGTAAATTATTCGTTTTCTGCCTCGCCTCTATAGACCTTTCCAATGTTTACAAAATCACAGTCCAGCGTGCGATCTTCACAGTCCAGCACGTGCGTGTTCGTCGCTCCGGAACGCTAGCAAACCACGCGCCATACGCACGAACACTCAAGATGGCACCGGCCACGCCGCTCTTTTTTGGAAAGGTCTATAGCATTCGCAACGCCTCCGGCCGAACCTTGACAATGGCGAGCCTGCCAGGACACTTCTAATATCCTGATATTACGAAGTCCGAGATGCGCGAATGCTGATATAGATATGCCGATACACAAAAGTGTAATTTAGAGCGACTCATTACTAGGTAAAACATGTGCCGGTAGTGAGTACCCAGTGTCATTATTTCTTGGGCATGGAAATTCCGTCAAAGTAACGCTCGTAGCGCAAGGGGTTAAGATGGATCTGTTTAAGGTGCAAGAGATTGAAAACGCTGTACGACTAGAAGGGATCGCACTGGAAGAATGGTTGAACGGTTTGCTCGAGGCAGAAAAGGCTGAACTGAGAGAAGAGCAAAAGTTGCAAGAGATGGAACGAAAAGAAGGCGAGCGGGGACGCTTTGCCCCGGGAAAGGAACAACAGTGGAGAGAAGAAAGCGCCACGGAATCGGCACGCATAAAGGCGGAATGCCACCTCCTGGAGGAAATGATAGCGCTGCTGGAAGCTGCAGGGGAGGCACAAAATAGTGCGAAAATGTGGACGAATGAGGTCTCACTGCAGAGAGAAGGTCCACAAAGGAGGAAAGCTTCGGAGCTTACGGGAAATTCTGACGGGGCTTGTCCGCTTGTTACAGAAAACGACAAGATGAAAAGTAAGGGAGGGTCCTCCGGAGACTCAGAGCCCCATTTAAGGGCTGGAGTGGAAGCTGAAGCTTCAGCCTTTGCAAGGGGAGAAGATGCTGAGGGGATGATGCGGCCCATGGTCGTACTGAAGAAGGCCCAGCAAAGCACAGGGAATGCTAAAGTACGGGGCTACTTCTGCTGGTCAGAAATTAAAGAGCAGAAAACATCTGGCACATGTGGTTCAATGGAGTACTCAGTGGAGATGCAGGTTGAACGTTCAAAAGACACTGCTAGGGCAGTGCAACGGTAAGCTCGGAAGGCAAGCAAATTGGTGCGCAAGTTAAGGGTCACAGTGCCTGCCAGGGAATAAGAATGACAAACAAGAATCCAAGCGCGCGCTCTGCTGACGTTGGAATTGCGATCTACCCTATCGCGATTGACCGCGAGCGATAAGTTAAGCTGTTACACTGAGGTGCTACCGAGCGTTTTGGTGAACTGGGTGGCGAAAAGGCCAAGACTGGGAGGGTAGCTGAACACTATGATTCGATTGCATTCCTGGCTGAAACGATTAGACTGGGTCTTTTCTTTCTTTTTTTGCAAACGTCAATGCTGCTATTTCTAAGTATATCGGTTTTGTATCTCTAGAATCTGTTTTGCAATTCTGTATAGCCTTCGTCACGAAGAGGGCTGTTTTTGTATTCGTAGCTTGTACTACAAAAATGCAAAATAAAAGAAGGTTGAACATTCGAAGGCAATTGCTTTGTGGTATTTTCGGCACGTGGTAGTCTTTGATTTTCTGAAAGGTGCTCATTCATTCGGTGATTTTTGTTCTGTACTGAATTATTCAGTTTTGTGATGATCGTAGTGATCAGTGATTGTGCTTTGAAGTTTAGATAAGTTTTGTGTACTCAATTATGCTTCTTTTCAAGTGTTCAAAATCGGGGGCAGTGCATGTACCAGAAAAAAAGGAAGAAGTAATGTTTTAAAGGGAAAGTCAGACGCATCGACGAGACTTTGCCAAATATACGTATGAAGTACTGTGCAATGCTTGTCAACAACTAGAATTTCAGTTTGGTTATTTGTGGGAATTTCGGAAGATGATGCAGCTGCTGCATTTCAGTGATTCGGTCATTGCATTTTCTGAGGTTCCAAAGCTGGATAAAAAGAAATGATTAAATACTTGAGGATGTTTAGGAATGTCGGAACCTCGATATTTCTCTCCACTTGATTGTGCTTTCATTTTTAACGGTGTGTTTCCTGAACGCTTGTGAATAGACGAAATCATTTGTGGGTGGAAAACTTTCCAAGAAACTTGTGCTGTGAAAGTGTAGCCGTGGAGGATAGCCATTGTGCTTGGTGGTCGACGACCGCAAAACAGCACCTTCTGTAGAAGAAGATCTCAAGAAAGAACTTCAAGTTATGAAATTCTCGTTTGCAGGGGGTAATGTCATGATTCTAAGAAATGACATAAAATTAATTTGAAGGGGCCAGAAGGAAGAAGATGATGCCACGTGAGACAACGAGGTTAGAAGAAGAAGAAGAAGAAAAAGAATCGCAACGAACGGATAATCGAAGATTGAGACCGGAAGGAAGCGGCGGACGGGGTACATGGCTACGCTCCAGGACTCGCCCGACCCTTGCCGTGCACAAGATGTCGTGGCGAGAGTTCCACACTCCCCGTCAGACGCCTAGGAGACAAGGGCCTTCGCTGCCTTTGGCAATTGACTTGGGTTCGTCAACGCAACGAAACTAAACTGTAAGACCTGCTCCGAACAGCTTCGTTTCTTGGAACTGTAGTTGTGCTTAAGCGCGTGTGTATTATTTCCCCTTTTACTGTGTACATACTCTTTTGCTTTCCGTTATATCTTCGTCTTCCTCTTTGTAAATATAATGGGTTGTAAATTATTCGTTTTCTGCCTCGCCTCTATAGCATTCGCAACGCCTCCGGTCGAACCTTGACAATGGCGAGCCTGCCAGGATACTTCTAATATCCTGATATTACAAAGTCCGAGATGCGCGAATGCTGATATAGATATGCCGATACACAAAAAGTGTAATTTAGAGCGACTCATTACTAGGTAAAACATGTGCCGGTAGTGAGTACCCAGTGTCATTATTTCTTGGACATGAAAATTCCGTCAAAGTAACGCTCGTAGCGCAAGGGGTTAAGATGGATCTGTTTAAGGTGCAAGAGATTGAAAACGCTGTGCGACTAGAAGGGATCGCACTGGAAGAATGGTTGAACGGTTTGCTCGAGGCAGAAAAGGCTGAACTGAGAGAAGAGCAAAAGTTGCAAGAGATGGAACGAAAAGAAGGCGAGCGGGGACGCTTTGCCCCGGGAAAGGAACAACAGTGGAGAGAAGAAAGCGCCACGGAATCGGCACGCATAAAGGCGGAATGCCACCTCCTGGAGGAAATGATAGCGCTGCTGGAAGCTGCAGGGGAGGCACAAAATAGTGCGAAAATGTGGACGAATGAGGTCTCACTGCAGAGAGAAGGTCCACAAAGGAGGAAAGCTTCGGAGCTTACGGGAAATTCTGACGGGGCTTGTCCGCTTGTTACAGAAAACGACAAGATGAAAAGTAAGGGAGGGTCCTCCGGAGACTCAGAGCCCCATTTAAGGGCTGGAGAGGAAGCTGAAGCTTCAGCCTTTGCAAGGGGAGAAGATGCTGAGGGGATGATGCGGCCCATGGTCGTACTAAAGAAGGCCCAGCAAAGCACAGGGAGTGCTAAAGTACGGGGGCTACTTCTGCTGGTCAGAAATTAAAGAGCAGAAAACATCTGGCACATGTGGTTCAATGGAGTACTCAGTGGAGATGCAGGTTGAACGTTCAAAAGACAGTGCTAGGGCAGTGCAACGGTAAGCTCGGAAGGAAACGAATTGGTGCGCAAGTTAAGGGTCACAGTGCCTGCCAGGGAATAAGAATGACAAACAAGAATCCAAGCGCGTGCTCTGCTGACGTTGGAATTGCGATCTACCCTATCGCGATTGACCGCGATAAGTTAAGCTGTTACCCTGAGGTGCTACCGAGCGTTTTGGTGAACTGGGTGGCGAAAAGGCCAAGACTGGGAGGGTAGCTGAACACTATGATTCGATTGCATTCCTGGCTGAAACGATTAGACTGGATCTTTTTTTTTTTGCAAACGTCAATGCTGTTATTTCTATGTATATCGGTTTTGTATCTCTAGAATCTGTTTTGCAATTCTGTATAGCCTTCGTCACGAAGAGGGCTGTTTTTGTATTCGTAGCTTGTACTACAAAAATGCAAAATAAAAGAAGGTTGAACATTCGAAGGCAATTGCTTTGTGGTATTTTCGGCACGTGGTAGTCTTTGATTTTCTGAAAGGTGCTCATTCATTCGGTGATTTTTGTTCTGTACTGAATTATTCAGTTTTGTGATGATCGTAGTGATCAGTGATTGTGCTTTGAAGTTTAGATAAGTTTTGTGTACTCAATAATGCTTCTTTTCAAGTGTTCAAAATCGGGGTTTATGCCGCACGTCCGGGAGCTTCCTGGCTCGTGACGACGACCATTCCCCGAAGTGAAGAACCCAGGGGTCCAGTGGAGGTGGGAGAATTGGTAACGTAACGAACGGTTTAATTACATGGTTGCGATACAGTCGTCAAATCCGAGAGAACTCCTGAGCAGACTCGCGCTCCGCCTTATATAGGGGTCCGTTTTCTCCCTCACTCCCCGCCAGGGCAGCAAGTGCGCAGCAGCAACCCGCCGTCAAGTGCGTCGTAGCAAGGTCCGCCGCGTCGTAGCCAGCAGTGCGTCGTAGCCAAAGTTCTCCGCAGTTAGGCCAGGCCTCTCTCCCCTTCCGGAGCGCACCAAGCCGCACGCACGCACACACGTCCCGTTGACGTCACGGGCGCGTTGAGACCTGTCTCCGCAGGCGCAGACACGTAGGCGACGGTTCCGTACTCGTCGGGACTCGTTTCGCGTAGGCCCCGTCCAGCAGGCGACGTTCCCGGACAGATCATGACTCGTTTCCGCAGCGTTGAAACTCGGAAGAAGGTCGCCGAAGGTTCCATTCTTAACAGCCCCTCCGGGGCCAGGGAAACCTCGAAAGGCCGGTGGTACAATCGCTGGCCTGAAGAGGTGGGCGTGGAGTAGGCCTTGAGAAGACGCTGCAAGCACCCAACAAACTCCCAAACCTCTTACAACGGAGGCATTAGCGGAAACGTCCCACACAACACCACGCCACACCGCAGTCAAACGCTCGGAATTCGCCAGAGACCCGCCAGACTGGATTACGGATTACCATAATTTGCCAAAACAATGCGAATTGACCCGCTGTCGCCAAAACAAAACTCATTTTTCCAACGAGGTCACAATGAACAAAATACAAAAGACAAAAACTCTTTGCAATTTGTGAGGTCCTTTTGGGGTTTTAACGAAGTGCCCCCACTTGGATCCTCATTCCCGTGGATGACGAAGACCTCTGAGATCATCCCTACTGTTTTTCGTGATGCCAGAAAAATCTGCTCAACCCATCGGCATTGCCGTTAAATTTGCCTTTCCTTTTTCTTGCCCTGAAGTCGTAGTGATCGATTTTCACGTGATTTCTAGACGTGAAAATGCGGTCCTTATAGCGCCGATAAAACAATCCGCCTTTTTCATGCCCCGTCACATTGGTCCTAGCAATCTCCTGAGCTGTACCGCGAAACCCTGACACACTAGGGTCGCTCTTCTGCTCGACTGTCAAAGACACTCCGTCTGCTCGTAGCAGAGGACCAAAGTTACGTGACGCCGGAGCTACGAGAGATCTTTCACTGATCCCGTCTTCCTCCGCCTTTTTCGCCGGCTCGTTGGGACGGCGTACACTTTCTAGTGCTACGAGGTCAGGCTGTTCTACAATCTGGTCCCTCTCATCCCGTTTCTCTGCCTCGAACTGTGGTAGTGCCTGCTCCCCGACAGCTGCCTCTGGCTCTGGATCACTCGTCAACAAAGGGGCGAGCTGACGCGATTTGGACCTCGTACCTGACTGAACTAGTCCCTCTCCCAGTTGTTGACCCCTCTCGCGCAGCAGGAATTCTGACCGGTTAGAAAACAAATAAGGATACTCCAACGGGACTGTTTGCGAGACAGCCGCCTCTGTCACTAGCTCTCCGAACGGGCCAGTTATCCTTACCGTCGCCATAGGCAGACAGACACTGTGCTTTTCGAGCAGCTGCTTGATCCAAACTACCTTTCCAGTAAAATCGGATCGTCGTTACATACGATGGATGAACCACGTCCATCGTCGCTGCACTGTCCCGAAGCACCCTGCACGGCTTTCCGTTTACCTGGAGCTCGTGAAGATAGGGACGAAGGAGCTCCAGGTCCTCGTCACTACCGGTCACGGTCGAGAACACAACCCGCGGTTTGTTACATCTGGCCGCTATGTGTCCCGGCTCCTGACAGTTGTAGCACAGGAACGGCTTCCTTGCCTCGAACTGCCCTGTTTGGCTTTTCCGCGCCTCGTCTCCGTTCGAGTGTTCTGCGCTCTTTTCTGGGACCTTTTGTCCTGCTTCGGGCTTCTCGGGCCCGTTTTCTCGCGAGCCGTTTCCCTGTCGGAAGGTCTTGCGCTGATCGCTCCGGCCGGGTTCGCTTTCCTCTCCGCTCAGCTTTCTACGCGTTGCGTACTCCTCGGCTAGCTCAGCGGCCCTTTCGACAGAGTCGACTCCTACCCTGTCCTGCACCCAGAGCTTGACTGACTGCGGAATGCTACGAAAGAACTGTTCGAGGCACACACACTCGACTACCTTGTCTCGGCTTTCGTACACTTCCTCGCTCTTCAACCATTCTATCAAATTGGTTTTAAGCCCGTAAGCGAATTCCGAGTAGCCCTCGCTGCTCTTTTTGGATGCGTTTCTAAACCTTTGACGGAACGCCTCGGCAGAAAGGCGGTACCGTTTCAAAAGGCTGGACTTCACCTTGTCGTAGTCGTCCGCGTCTCCAGCACTAAGGCGCGCGACAACCTCTGCAGCCTCACAGGGCAACAAAGTCAAAAGCCGTTGCGGCCACGTTTCTGGGGCGAAGCTCAACTTCTCACATGTCCTCTCAAAGTTCACTAAGAACAGGCCCACGTCTTCCCCAACTTTAAACGGCTGCATGAGCTTCTTCATTTGATACGACTCGGTCTCACTTGCTCGCACCGGAGTCCCAACTCTACTGTTCTGTGAGTTTAATCGCTGTTGTTCCATCTCTAACTCTAACCTTTTTAGCGCTGCTCGTTCCTCTCTCGCTGCAGTCTGCGCTCGATCCTCTCTCGCCGCAGCCTGCTCCCGCTCTCGTTCCTCTCTCGCCGCAGCCTGCTCCCGCTCTCGTTCCTCTCTCGCTGCAGCCTGCGCTCGTTCCTCTCTCGCTGCAGCCTGCTCCCGTTCCTCTCTCGCTGCAGCCTGCTCTCGTTCTCGTTCTCGTTCCTCTCTCGCTGCAGCCTCCTTTTTAGCGTTCTGAAGTAGTTCCCACGCAATTTTAATTTCCTCTGCTTCTGCGCTCTCTGAAATCGCTTTACTGATCTCAGATTTCTTCATCTTTTGCTCCACCTCCACACCCAATTCTTCACACAAACAGAATAAATCTGTTCTCAGTAACCTCATTAGATCCATGATCGCTGCTCTTTAGCTTTGGCTTTGTTCTAAAACTTGTCGCAAGGTTGTACACAAACCTAGCGCACGAGTCAAACACTAAGGATTCCCAGCAGTTCAAAATTAATTACCCATAATCTGAAGCCTGGCGAATCTCAAAGCAAAGTCCAAACGCTCACCCGCAGATGTAGCACGATGTCGCATGGTCCGATCCCAACCGCTGCCAACCAGTTGTTAGAGGCGGGGTTTATGCCGCACGTCCGGGAGCTTCCTGGCTCGTGACGACGACCATTCCCCGAAGTGAAGAACCCAGGGGTCCAGTGGAGGTGGGAGAATTGGTAACGTAACGAACGGTTTAATTACATGGTTGCGATACAGTCGTCAAATCCGAGAGAACTCCTGAGCAGACTCGCGCTCCGCCTTATATAGGGGTCCGTTTTCTCCCTCACTCCCCGCCAGGGCAGCAAGTGCGCAGCAGCAACCCGCCGTCAAGTGCGTCGTAGCAAGGTCCGCCGCGTCGTAGCCAGCAGTGCGTCGTAGCCAAAGTTCTCCGCAGTTAGGCCAGGCCTCTCTCCCCTTCCGGAGCGCACCAAGCCGCACGCACGCACACACGTCCCGTTGACGTCACGGGCGCGTTGAGACCTGTCTCCGCAGGCGCAGACACGTAGGCGACGGTTCCGTACTCGTCGGGACTCGTTTCGCGTAGGCCCCGTCCAGCAGGCGACGTTCCCGGACAGATCATGACTCGTTTCCGCAGCGTTGAAACTCGGAAGAAGGTCGCCGAAGGTTTCATTCTTAACAGCATGTACCAGAAAAAAAGGAAGAAGTAATGTTTTAAAGGAAAGTCAGACGCATCGACGAGACTTTGCCAAATATACGTATGAAGTACTGTGCAATGCTTGTCAACAACTAGAATTTCAGTTTGGTTATTTGTAGGAATTTCGGAAGATGATGCTTAGCTGCTGCATTTTCGGTGATTCGATCGTTGCAATTTCTGAGGTTCCAAAGCTGGATAAAAAGAAATGATTAAATACTTGAGGATGTTTAGGAATGTCGGAACCTCGATATTTCGCTCCACTTGATTGTGCTTTCATTTTTCACGGTGTGTTTTCCCTAGAACGCTTCGTGGAATAGACGAAATCATCGTGGGTGGAAAACTTTCCAAGAAACTACTGTGCTGTGAAAATGTATCCGTGGAGGGGATCTGCCGAGTGGGCTGAAGCGCACACCCGCTCACGCCCAAACTGGGTAGCCATTGGCGGTGGTCGACGACCGCGAAACAGCACCTTCTGTAGAAGAAGATCTCAAGAACAGCAACTTGCAAATTCATGAAATTCCCGTTTGCGGGGGGTAATGTCATGGTTCTAAGAGTAATGACATAAGAATTAATTTGAAAGGGGCCAGAAGGTAGGCAGAAGATGATGCCACGTGAGACAACGAAGTTAGAAGAAGAAGAAGAAGAATCGCGACGAACGGACAATCGAAGATTGAGACCGGAAGGAAGCGGCGGACGGTTTACATGGCTACGCTCCAGGACTCGCCCGACCCTTGCTGTGCACAAGATGTCGTGGCGAGAGTTCCACACTCCCCGTCAGACGCCTAGAAGACAAGGACCTTCGCTGTCTTCGGCAAGTGACTTCGGTTCGTCGACGCAACGAAACAAAACTGTAAGACCCGCTGCGAACAGCCTCGTTTCTTGGAACTGTAGATGTGCTTAAGCGCGTGGTATTATTTCCTTTTTACTGTGTACTATCGCGGGCAATATGAGCTGAAACAGCGCTTCGGCCTGTGCACGGTACTACCTGCGCCGCCTGTAGCATCGTTCCGCAAACACGGCGCACCCTGAGGCCGAGATAAATTCTCACTTGCGCTCATTGCGCCGTTGCGCTCTTCCGGCCGTCTGCTAGCGAAAAATATTCGCCGACGGAAACCACCATCGCAATGCGTGTGCCGTGCAGCCCAATGTTCACGTTTTCAGCTAACATGCATTTCAGTGCATTTCAAACAGGCGCCGAAGTGGAAAATGCGCTGTCACGCTCGTATCTCCTCGAGAAGCGCTGCCTGACGGAGCTGCCTTGGCCCCCGAAAGGTGCCGATCTGAATATCATCGAACACGTTTGGAGGCGCATCAAGGTCGACCTGTCACTGCCTCTACCGCGCCACTGCCGTCGAATTGTGGGAAGCGCTGAGACGTGAATGGGAGAGGCTTCGGGCCGAGCCAGACGTCGTGGCCGCGCGCTATGACTCCTTACCAGAGAGGATGAGAGCCGTGGTCGCGGGTTAGGGGAGAATGACGCGGTATTATCTTCTTTCGTAAGTTTTACTATCGCCTCAGGACCCCCTGAACCGGACTTCTGCTGATTGGAACAAAGCTTGCTGCTACGGTTGCGACACACTGTTTGACGCCGTTAACCAGCGCATACTTTTGTGTGGTGCATCCATGATCCTAATCTTCTTGTATAGTGCAGTTGAACTTCCACGCCGACTATTAATCTTTTGTGCCTGACATTGTTCTCTGCGAATATTCTTTCGATAATGTTTCAAGCTCCTTCTCCTGGCAAATATATGACTGTTTGTCACACTTTATTACGACTAGGAATTTGTAACTAAAACACGGGTGTCTTGTCAGCAACTTGTTTTATTTGAAACAAAAACGCGGGCCCAGTCATAAGAAAATAATATTTTTGAACCCTTTTATACCCATCAAGGTTACAAAACCTTCGCAGTAACATGAATGGTTACCGTTTTTTAGACAACTGCGCTCAGTGGAAAAAAAGTAAATATCGTCAAGCCGGCCTAAATCCGGTAAACAGATTTTGGCCTATATTTTACGATATCCTACTTGCGTCGTCTTTTGATGTGTCTTCGAAAAATTGATAATCGCAGGTGCAATTTAAGATATTTCAACAGTTTTTCTTCACCAGTAAGCGTTTATTCTACGGATTCTACGCGATAGAAAGAAGTAAAACAATTGCAAAATAGGGACGACAACTGTAATCTTCTGTCCCCCCCTCCCCCCCCTTTCCGCCCTACCACAGACATGCCCGCTGTCACACACACGCCGTCTCGCTAGCAGACGGCCGGAAGAGCGCACTGGCGCAGCGAGCGCAAGTGTAAATTTATCTCGGCCTCAGGGTGCGCCGTGTGTGCGGAGCAAGGCGACAGGCGGCGCAGGTAGTACCGTGCGCCGGCCGGAGCGCTGTTTCAGCTCATATTGTCCGCGATAGTGAGCAATCGCTCTGCGAAAATCTGGTACGCCCGTGCCGCGCTTCGATTTTAGCACAGAAGAGCGATCCACTCGTTCCTTTTCTTGGCTGTCTTTTTCTGGCGGGGCGGCTCTTAGGCTCCGAAGCGATTCTGCTCCAGCTTGTCCTCGGTGGCTTTGTGCTCGGCGGCCATGCAGACCGGGAATTTCCGGATTCCCGGGCGTGCACGTCCTGCTACCTTCAGGAAGCGCGTGCGGCAACTCTCTACAGAGTTGTTTCCTCTCGGCTGGCCCTGGTTCATGAGCGGGTGTGCGGACCACTAGGGGTCGGGGGGAAGCTTGGGTTTCCCCGACCATGTAGTTCTTTTCGAACCATTTCAGGAGCGCAGCTGCCTGTGCTGAAAAGCTGGCCTTGATCTCTTCATAACCCTGGATATAAAGAAAAAGCAAAACTAATGATTACACCTCTAAATTTCTGACTCAAAGTACGAAACTGCTAATGAAACGGTAATGCGTACGCACCCGACGTATTCGGTGAGAAGGCCGGAACGATAGCGCACAGAGTTGCCGCAGTGAGCTCGCACACTGGCGTCGTCTCTACAGGGTCTGAATCCCTGTCTTCTGCACACGCCAGAAGACATTTCGAGACGAATGAAGAGAAAAACAAAGAACAACCGTGGAGTACGTTGGCTTGAAACACGCGACACAACGCGTTAATTGCAGCCAACTCAAAGTCAGTTACAATAAACCCCGGAGACAAGGGGAGTCCATGGCGCCCGGCAATGTCTGACAAGGGCCTGCGTGATGACTCATAAACACAACATTAGAGTATGCAAATAAAAACAAAAAACATACAATGTGTAGTATTTTTGTACCTTAGCATATACAGAGTGCTTGAAATAATTTGACCAGACTTTGCTTTAAAGAGGGCGCGGGGATTAGCTGAGTGCCGTCTTTACCATGGATTTATCGGGTTATGGGATTTTAGATGAAGGGTAATCGCCCTGATATGTTGAATTATTACTTAAATGTGTTAATAACATTTTTAATTACTCGCAATTATCACACATCATGCTCTCAAGCAGTGCTCTGTATAAAGAATTAGTTTGAATAAATCAAACGCCCGGTATAGTTATCGACGAATAGCATGATGTCTGTTAATTGCATCAAGCTTCACTGTTTTGATCTGGCATGCGGGGTGCAGCGATTTGTGTAGGGCGCTTGGGTTAGCTCGATGAGCTCGAGAATTTTGCACCCTTATATTTCAATATTTTTAACTGCAACTACACCCTCAAGCAAAAGGGTGTAAAAGTGTGTACGGCTACACCCTTTGTCCCATATAATCGCACCCCAAAAACTTCGAATCCGACGTACAGCGCCCTACAGTCGGACAGACGGCCCGAAGTTACACGAGCGGCTTGATAACCGTGTGCGGTACAACTTATTAAAATAGCTAATGTACGTTTTGACTGACAAAACAAAAATAATCGGGGTTTTGCTTGGCCCTACTTGTAAAAACTCGGTGTTTTAACTTTATGTGGCCTTTGATACGAACTTAAGCTGTTTAAAAAAGTTATATCGCACCGTTATCAAGCCCATCGTAAAATTTGGGGCCGTCTCGTCAGAGCTATAGGGCTCGTGTACGATCGAAATGGAGTTTGGGGGTGTGTTATATGGGACAAAGGAGTAGTGGCTACGCCCCTTGCCCTCACCCCTTTTTCTTGAGAGTGTATGCGGAAGCGTGTTCGTCTGTTTCTTTTGCAGGGGCTGTGGTGACGTCAGAACGCCGAGCGCTGATTGGCTCTGATGAAGGATAAGCAGGTTAGACCGCAATGCTTGCTGCCTTGAGGTCTACGGCACTTATCCTTCGGATCAGAGCCAATCGACATCGGCATTCAAATCCTCGCCACAGCCCTACGAAGCTGGACAGACATCTGTTCCGCATGAGACAAACATGTGGCTCTCCCGCGTCCGCACCGCTGATGTGGCGCGTGCTGCCTCCAGGCAGATCGCATGCGCAGACATGTCCGCTCAAACAAATGCGGTCTGCGCATGCGGTGCCACATAGCTGATGCCAGCAAGCTTGTTTGTAAACAGTGGGTTAGCTTTTAGTTCGACCATAATTTTAAAAAGTGTTTGAGAAAATCGTCAGCCTATAAAATGAGAGCGGTTTGTTTCAGCCGTGAAAGCCAGGGTGAAATAAATTGAAGTATAGCTTCCTGCAACATCGATAGCTTTCCCAAGAGCATTATCGGTTGCAGCATTTTCTGGGTCAAAGATGATTTGTTGTGGCCACCTAAAAAACGTGCCGGCAAGGGGTTCTGCTGTTCTTCACGTAATGTTTTCATGTTCAATACTTTTTCGCTTCCTCAACATATTAACCAACCTTAGGTTGTCAAAGTGTGAACTTCACTATACTGCAATGTGTAAATGGCGGACAGTAGCAATTACTTGAAAAGTCCCACAGGTCTACTTCTGTATCTTAAGTCAGTGAAGCAGCTTACGTGAAAAGAGCATCAGTGTCCTCGGGACAGGTATAACGAGTAGCTCGATTTTACTTGTTTTCATGTCGTTATACTTTGTGATAGTGTGCAAACTCGAGAGTTATAATTTAAAATGATACTAGTCTCTGGAAAGCTACTCTCAAAGTATTGGCACCTTTTTCCCGTTTGTCCAGTGCAGCCAAGACAATCATTCAATCATTCGGATGATGACATTCGTCTGTGGGCCTGCAGCTCGTGCACGAGGGGCATGAGCAGCCCACACACTTGATGCATATGCTGGCTGAACAAATTTTCTGGTTAAAAAATTGCACGGTTCCCGCACTATCGCTAGATGGGAATCGCCAGACCCGTTGTTTTTGACATAGAAGCAACACCAGGTGAGAGCGTACCCAGGTGACGGGATCATCACCCGATTCATTTTGTAGCATCTTTTGGAGCACCCAAAAGTCCGATTATGGAACAGCAAAATATATTTTTGGAGCACAAGCACACACTTCATTTTTATTCATACCACTGCGAGATTTTATGTATTGTGTAATCGAGTATTCGTGTGTTGAAGCCATATCAAGTAAAATTATGCATTTTTTGCCTTCACACTTCTGTGCAACGGCAGGTTGGATTTCCTCAAACACACAGCTAGCTGTTTAGTTGCGCATAAAGTCACTAGGGCTTGGTAACAAGATGCTGATC
>JAZHYW010015992.1:0-13206 GCA_037355805.1 Ixodes ricinus | reverse complement strand
AGGTTATGTCCACTAAACACTACCCTTTGACGAATGTTCAAGTCATGAACCCGCAATTTAAAAAGGCACTGTTTTTTCGCGGGTAGAAGATGAGAGCAAAATACTGTAAACTATAAACTGAGGTCGATGGTGGGAGCAGTTTGCTTTCTGCCATGTGATGATCCAGACAGCATTTTTTGATGCACTCTCGAGTTAATAATGTTGAACTTGTCCTAAGGTGCGCCTACCTACCCAAACATTTGCAGTCTTCACTACGTAGAAAATCAGTGATACCGAAACCTTTCTCCGAATCAACTTTTCAGCCATAGTGCTAATATGTTTGCTTTCTTAAATGACACAATTCACTACAAAAAACAAAACAAATATTTCTGTTTACAGCACGGCGAATTCTGCTCTCTTCCCAAATCGAGACCCTACCAAAACGATGACAAGGCTGGCTTGGCCTGGATGTCGCTACCCGTTGTTGTGTTCATTTTTCTTTCTTTTTAAATGAGATCCCTGTTTTTAGCTCCCAACAAGCATCAATAATTTGCCAGACTCCAAACAAAGATGAGGTCTAGGATTTTATGTTGATACACTGGGGACGTTTCAGTTCATACCCTACGCATGGTAATTCTTGCTCTACGTTGGCTGACGCGTGACGTAGGCGAGCGCACGTGGTCTGTCGCCGTCCTTCTCTTCTGGTGCTGTCAGACACCACTCCACGTTGACGACAAAGGAAAAACAAAAAAGTGCTTTGTACAGTTAGGCCCTAACGCAAACAAACAGGCGTGCGTACGGGAATATAGGAAAGCAATTCTAATCTCCGCAAAAATAATATAGAGAATAAATTCCAGCTATTTTGTCGGCTTCAATAAAAGCGTGCAGATAAATGCAAAAAAAAACATTAAGTGATTCAAAGACACCGAACTAAAAATATGAGCCTGATAAGAACACATCTATCCGGCGATATTTCAACGGTGGGAATTTTTTTTTCTCTTTTCGTCCCGCAGCTTGCAAAGCCCCAGGTGTGAAGAATGAAGAGGTGGAAACATGGATTTTCCTTCCCATCGCGGTCGGGATTCTTTTGTCCGGGCTCTCTATAAAAGTGTTCCTCTTTGATTTGTAAGATGTTCTTCGCCTCTTTTCCTCCTTCCACGTCGTCGTTCCCGCTGTGAAGCGCCTCGAAAAGAATCGCTGCCTCCGCGCCGGATAGATAGGGCTTCCGAGCGAACTCGAGCTTTGCGCGATATATAAGACAAAGCCAAACAAATAAAAAAAAAGAAAACTCCTCAAAAGAGTAAGCCGTAAACAAAACAAAATAAGATGACCCACTCGAAAGAGTGGAACAAAAAAAAAATAGGTCTGAACGCGAGAGAAATTTATTGGTCCTTACAAAAAGCACAACAATAAAAAAACGAGGGTAATAAATGAAACGCACACGATAAAAATAATAAAAGTAAAAGGCCCACCACTTTCGGATAGTCCACAAAAAAGAAGAAAAGAAAAGGATTACCCAACCAGGCTCGCAGACTTTGGGGTCCGGAATTGTAGGATCATTGGCGTCAAAGAGGCAGGAACAAAATATAATACTCTAGCGTAAAGCTGGTATGAGAAAAAAAATGTACGAGACAAATTTTGTTTTGTTTACCTGGCTGGTTTTTTTTTTATTTACGCGAGGCAAAGTCTTCTTTGTGGTCGCAAGGCTTCAATAAGGTTGGCTTCCAACTCTTCCCTATTAAGCCGCGTCTGTACTTAGCCGTTACCTCGACAAGTCCTCTACCCCAATCGATCGACGGCCTCTAAAGCCGTCGCGGTGCAACTTCCCTCGTCGTTCTTTCACATCTAACACGCCCACACTCTTTTTCTTTATGAAACAAGTTTCGATTTTGTTTTGATAGCAATAACAAAATAAAAAAAACACAAGAAAACAGGATGATGTAAAGACGTTGACGAACTAACTGGTCGTAGTGACGTCTACGACGACAGCAACTTTATTAAACTTTGTGCGTGAAAACTTAGCGGAATCAATGTCGTAAGCTCTTGATTATTTTTTTCGCAACCAATTGAGCTCACGAGCGGTTCTTGTGCAAGCGCGGTTGCGAAGAAATTTGAAACAGACCAATTTTTTCTGCCGTCGATGGTCCACAGCATTGCACCTCGAAATAGCTTTGGGTTTACAGAGTTTATCTTTGCAGTCACACGTGGGACGTAGCGCTACCGTTACTATAAACTCCATTTTGGAAGGACTTAGAGGGAGGCTGAATTGTTGCTGGGTGCTGACACAATATGCGTCGTTTTTCAAGGCACGTTCGGACGATCATGGAACTTGCCATAAAATCTGAAATTTAAAAACAAAAAGTAGTGTGGGGATTATTTTCTGCCTCCGTTCGCTCAAATGATGACTGCAAGCTCGGTAGATTAAGAGCGTTCTTTTTTCTGTTCTCTTACTCGCATTATTTGTTTGTTCAATATTGTTTTTTAACACAATTTAGAGGTTTATGTAATAGTACATTACCAAACACTCTTTAAGAGAAAAGAAAAAGAATCATCGTGAGAAAAACACGCACGTACAGCCTTTGGCGTTTCATGACGCCCAAATTTTATTAGTACTGAATGAACTATGCAGAACACTCTATACTCCGGTTCACTTTAAGTCCAAATGCAGATTATGCTACGTTTTAATGGGACATGATTAGTTCAATGATGATAGAATACAATCACCATGACGTTGCACTTTTGACACTGTTTGATTGGTCCCATCGGCTGTAGTATCGTCTGCGTCTTGACTTAAAGGGCCCATGAAACGAATTTTGGGTTGGGATGAATGATTTTAAATTGGGACTTTACTAATCGCATATCGTTTAGTTGGCCAAAAGAAAGAGGCTAGAAAGTCAAAAGCCAGCTTTTCGGTACGAACATTTGAAAATATAGCGGACTATTTTGTACCTTCTTGCCTTCGAAAGCTCTCCGCCTTTTCATTATGATACATCCGCGGTTCCAAAGGCGCGTCACCGGCGCCAAACTGACGTCAGCAGAGCCCAGCTCACGCATTGGACACGAGAACTGCGTCACTCGGACGTATGCGCTCGTCAACAATCAATCCGTCGACGAATATTTGGATTCGCGTTCGTGGCCAATGAGTGCCCTGACCGAACTTATCGTCACTGGGGAATGACAAGTTCTATGGTGTGCATAAAAAGCACGGTGGAAGCTAGGAGTCATCGCACCGGTGCCGAAGGAATGTCACGACCACGTGATTTCACAATTCGCATTTGAGTTGAGGATTAAAGCTAAGGAGGAAGAAGTAGGAAAATCGTTTCATGACCCCTTTAAGGTAAAGGAAACTACATAAAGAGCTCAGCTCGCGCGACAGTGGCTTTTATTACACAGCGCGGAAATTGTAAGGATGAGTATTTACTGATCCTCACAATTTACGCGTAGTACTATATAATATGTTTCGTAAATTATATTGTATTGAATTTGTATTTTAAACTATATAGCTTCCTATATAGTTTTTATTACATTTACCACCTCCTCTAGAAATCCGTCTGGTTTATTAACCGCGACGATACAGGCAACATCGTCTATCATCTTTATTATTTCCCCGCTTTCTTCTCCCCTTTCTCCCTTTGTCCCCCGCACGCACTTAATTTATTTATTAATACTGCTAATTTCTTTCGAGATTGATATAGGAGTGGATCGAAAACTACATAAAAAACTGTACAATTGCTGCGACAAATTTGAACAAAAATATCAGTATTCCCATCATCAGGTGGTAGTCTACTTAATTGCGATGATTGTTCTAGGAAAGACAGACAACCCCTCGGTGTTTCCCTTTCTGTGTCGATCTCGTTTGGAGTTACAATGCTTGTTCGTTTTTATGACCTTCATACTTTTGGAGATATTTTGGAGAGAATATCTGGAAATAGACTGATAAGAGCCCGAAACTGTAAGAAAAAGAAATCCGAAATATCCGATAACTTCTGTCTTAAAACTCGAAGTATGATTTGGATCTTTCTTGTTTTCAGAACCGCCCAATTTTAAACTCAGTGCGCTGTGCGTCGAACATTTTTGTTTTGGTGTGTCTTATATGTAACATAAGCTGTAATGGCTAGACCATTTTTTTTTTAGTGATCCACGCACGAGTAATGGGGAGCACGCAACGCTATCACAAATGCACATGCTTGAGTACGCTGGTATATCCAATACTAAAACTCATCGTTGAGTTACTTGATCATTTACCTATTAACACTACCAGATCTCTTCGGAAAATTTAATTATTTATCATTGCATTGATAGAGGATGTACATTATTTTATCTGCGCAAGGAACTAGAGGCGGAATACAAGGGCAGTCGAAGCTGGTAGAAAGGACTTAAGCAAGAACCTGGTGGAAGTCTCTCTCAGAGCATTTGCTGACATTATACTAAGAGTCTTAGAAAAATGTCAGCGGCTTATTTAAGGCTTTCAAGAAGCTCCTATTTAAGTTCAGTGTCTAAGCTGTAGAGGTTTTCACTGAGGTGAAGTAACATCTGCTGCCTAGCACGTGAGAAATTTGGGTACTAATCTCCGTAGGCTGAAAATAAATAAAAAAATCCATAGCATCGTTGAATATTCCTGTAAGATATCTCATTATGCAGCAGACACGCATATATGTAAAACAATATGAGTAGATAATTAATCTCGAGCAAGATAACGAGTACGAATTGTAACATTTATTATACAAGGACCTTTACACGGCAGTTTTTAAATGTCAGGGCTAGAGCTATTTTGTTCACACATGTACGCCTGCTTTAATTAGTGCTATGGCCGATTGAGATGTTCAGCTTTTTAATATGTGACCTTTACTTTATAATGTAATGAGTTCCTCACTCTCACAAAAACATTTAAAAATGCTAGACTATTCCGAGATTATATATTTAGATAACTTTATGTAATATTGTCTTAAGTCATGTAGAAACAAAACATTTAGTGAAGTAATTTCATTTAATTTTAAAAGCGCAGCTCTTAGGCGCCCATTTCCTCGTTTCGCGGCGTCACTGTCGACGTAACCGCCCCGCTACATTTAGCGGGAAACTAAATTTGTGTTGAGGTCACGTGATGTCAATTTCCCCGCGAAATCTAGCGGAGAAACTGAATTTGTTCATGGGTGACGTGACACAAGTTATGTGACGTCATTTTCCCCGCTAACTTTCGGGGAAACTGAATTTGTGTTAAGGTCACGTGATGTCAATTTTCCCTCTAAATTTAGCGGGGAAACTCTGGGAGGAGGGAGGGGTATTGAGGAGGAGGATGGGAGTGTCTGCAGGAGGAAGAGGGGCGGGTATGGAAGAGGAGAAGAAGAGGATACGGAAGAATAGGAGAGAAGAGCAGGAGGAGGAAGAGAAGGAGAGGAGGAGGAGAGGACGAGTGAAGGAGAATGAGTAGGGAAGGAGGGGAGGAGGAGAAGCAGAGGAGGACGGGAGGATGAGGAAGAGAGAAGGAGGGGTAGAGCAGAGGAGGAGGGGAGGGTACGAAGGAGGAGGAGGGGCATACCCTCTCCTCCTCAAGAGCTGCGGTCTAATTTTGCACTTCAGAGATTTGTAAACGTCTTTAATTTGTTTGTTTGCGTTTATTCAAATGTTATTTTTACATGCAGGCACCTGAGTTTGTTTTGTTTTCCGCCTTTCTTACAGCCAAGGTTCGGAAATAACGCCACTCCCTGCTTTCATTATCCTATTGTACGAAAAATATTATAAGCAGTTTATATTAAATAAGCATGCTATCCAGTGTACCTCAGATTCAGTCAGATACCCGATCGAAACGAGGGCATTAAAACAATTCGTTTAAATCTAGCAGGTCACCCTCAAAGCCCTTATAATAATTCACGAAATCAAGGGTAACCCTTCGTCATTTAGATATCCCGAGCTCTAGTCTGAAACCTCATCTATAAAAAAAAGTCTAAAAACTCGAAAAAAACAAACACGAAAAGCTATAAAGAGTGAACCAGCGTGTCTCAAGCGATCTCCGCTCCCACCTCTAACCCGCCGCCGGAATGAGCCTCTTACAATCGGCATGTAGCTACCAGCAGCCCGGACCCGTGCCAACTACGCTGATGCTTCCTCTACCTCAGCCTGCACAGAGATGAGCCACTTAAAAGGCCCGCCCGCCGTTAACACCCAAATGGGCAAGCGACAGAACCACGCTCGAGAGAACATAGAGAACAACCGAGCGCGCCAGGGCCAAAGCAGCCACTTCCCACGGGACTTGCTCTTTTTACCCTTCAGTTGACAGCAGAAGAGAAGCTACGGTCACGTTTCGCCAATGAACGCTGACTTCTTACCATCACACCTCGCGTAGACCCGCAGTCAGTTGTCCCAGGCACGTGACGTCGGGCAGAAACGCGATTGGTCGAGCACGTCCGTAACCTAATTGAGCGCACGACCGCGAGCCTGTACAGGGCCCAGAGAACGAACCTGGAATAACAAACAATTCTGCACCGCAGCGCGCCGAAAGCCATTTCGCCCGTTCTGCCTAAGTGCTCTCCTAAATGGCGTTACGTATCAGAAATTGCCATCCCCTCCACTTCACCTTCGTGACAATACAAAAAAAATATTAACGAGAGAATAATAAAAGCAGATAAACGTAAAAAGACGACGCGAAGAGCAGTCACGTGATAACAAGTACGCCCGGCCTCCAGCGCCGCCACCGACCGAAACTCGGGCATTATGCTCGTGCCGTTGTGCAGCTTTCTTTCGGCAGTTGGCGGGGAATGTGGGCCGAGGCGGGTGGCACTAAAGGTTCTACTTAATGGACTTCCACCCCGGCACGGAACGACACAGCCATTCCGCCGAGAGCGGGGATCGGCTCCCCGCCGCGGTGCTGCAGCCCAACTCCGGCAAAGTCGTTCATGATTTTTCGGGGCTCTACTCACGTAACAACTCGCGAACATGTTACACGGCAACACTATTTGCTTCAAGCTCTCGCTTAAAGATCACATGAAAAATGAATGAAGGTGTGAGTGCGTGCGGCTGGGTGGGAGGGCATAGGGCATAGTTAAAAAGTGCTTTCCAGCGTTTTGGAGCGCTCTGAAACACTGATGACTATTCGGCTGGTTCAGGTCGGGCTCTCTAAGTATATTTGCCAAGGTTTTTTTCAGAGCGCTTTCAGATTTTCGGATCGCGCCGTCGTCTGACTCGTAGCACTGTGAAGTGCTCTGACTTAAGGCTGAACTCCATGGAGTGAATTTGTGGCGATGAACCAACGATCTTTGCCCGGCGACGCGTTCGCTTTGCGCGCGGCGCAGCACGAACTCTTCTGACACCACGAGCACAGCGAACACCACCGGTCGAAATTCGTCGTTTTCTTTCGCTCCATGCCATGCTTCGTGCCAGAGTGCCGGTCACGTGACTGGAGCCACTACCGCTGCTGGGTCGAAAGAGAGAGAAGCAGACACGGCCAAGAGGCTTAAGCGTTGGACGCCGCTGTGTTTGATGACCGCACCGATCCCACTGTGCTGTGCAGTGAGTACAGGAGGTGCTCGGTGATTAGGGAGTTTCCGTAGATCGTTTTTGCCGTCCCGCAACTATCTCCGCAACCCGCTACGATACCTGGAAGTCTACAGTCAAGACCATCGGCGCGCAGGCGCGGAAGAGGCTTCTTCGTTGCAGAGGGCTGAGCGGAGGGGAAAGCGCGGTCTACGAAAACTCCGTATCGACGGGGCACTTACGTAACGAAAACCAGCGTCCGCAATAAAGGCTGTCATTTTTCGTGTGTGCATGCGGCCACGCTGCGGTGGCTCTGGTGGTACCAGAGTGTCGAACCGGAACCGAACCGAACCGAAAACCGGAACAGAACCGTTATTTTTAGCCGAACCGGAACTGAACCGAACCGAAATCTTCGCCGCCATCTTGGAACTGAACCGGAACTGAACCGGAAAAAAATATAACGGTAACCGGTTCAAAACGGTTCACGGTAATTTTTTTTATTACAAAATGAGCGTTGGAGAAGTAAAAATCGGCAGCTGCATTTCTATGTAGTGATCAAATTGTCATAAACCGAATTGCAATGTATAAGAAATTGTAGGTTTTTGTGGCGCTTTTGTATTGACACTACGATTAATCGTGTGTCACGTGACGTCATGGTTTCAAGACATGCTGTCAAATAATGTCACGTCACGTGGCCCCGTGGCGTAGATTACTCACCGCGTCCAAGTCGAGTTAAATTCAGAACGTCAATTTCACACCCTCTTCTCCGACGTTCCGTCTGCTTCTTCCTCCCCGGCCTTCTTTTCCCTCGCCCTACCTTCTTGAGTTGCAACGGAATATAGATGTATTAGCTTTGTTGACGTCGTGACGTCACATGCCATCACTAAAGCCCATTTATACAGAAAAGTAGCGACATCCTTTAAAGAATGACGCCAGCTATCTTGGGCCAGACTAGGCGGCGCTACCGTCGACGCGCGGGTTTAGAAAAGCGAAACATAAAGATAAAAGGTGTGCGCATCAGAGGAGGAGGGAGAAGGAATGCCTATGCTGTCGGAGTGCAGTGCATGCTATGAGCTCATGTCGCCAATCAAATTACACCGACTGTGCAACGTCCCGGCTTTCATCGTCTTTCCTTGAGCACATCCTTCGAGGCTGGTAGACCGTGACAGTGCGCTTTAGCTTGTGTGTAATTATTTGCGTGTCTTTCATCCTTTGACTGCGCTCTGACTCAAGTATAGGAAGGCCGTGTGCTATCTTGGGCCAAACCAGGCGGCGCTACAGTCGACGCGCGGGGGTAAAAAAGCAAAACATAATTAGATAAAAGGTGTGCGCGTCAAAGGAGGAGGGAGAAGATGTCGCTAGCTTTTTTTATTCAGGGGCATTAGCCATCACGACTTTTCACCGCGAGTCATGCGACACCGTGACGTACTCGGTTGTCATGAGCCTGAGCTGGGTGCTCGGGTTCTTGACAATCAGCATCGCCAAACATTCGTGTTGGCTCGTGTTCAGTCGAAAATGAGAATAACCGAACTCTAATAAAGCCTAAATCTCAACCCATGCTTTATTCTTTGCCAGCCCCAGCGCATGACTATGATGAACACTGGCGGCATACAATTAGCGTCAGATCACATTGCCGCCTGTTCTATTAGCGAGTTGAGGATAGGAAACCTGTTTCTTTCCTTTATTTTTTCTGCGTCTGCCATTGAGCAGAGAGGAAAACTAATGCGTGTTTTTGCAAGCTATCAACGTCAGGTATTAGCTCTTAGCGGTATTTACTAAAGTACGAAAATTGTTACATGAACTATTTTACATGTACACATCATTGAGGCACTCAAACATGTCTTCGTTGTTGCTGAACTGTCTGAGAAAGTTGTCCCCGAGAATAAAATCATTGAAAAGACTGAATATGGCTTATTAATCTGACGATAAATAGAACTACAAGTGTGTACGGCAGGGATACCTGATAAGAAAGATTCTAGTGGCCTTTGACAGACAGCCGAAGTCGGCAGCCGCTCAAATTCTCGCAGTTTTGTTTAACCTTCACAGTTTTTGGATGCAAAAATTAAAGAAAAAATGGAGAATTACTGCAAAATTAATGACAGTAATATAATTGTCGAATTGGCACCCCCAAACAAAGAAGGGAGTCCCCCAGAAATAGGGGGGACTCCCTTCAAGAACCTAAAAAAAAGGGGGGGGGGCGTTTAAAATTTCTTTGTGTTGTAAAGGTTCCTCTGCTCCGCATCTTCGGCACCGAGCAGACAGCGTGATCCCGCAAAACTACTTCGTTTGCGAAATCACCCCTGCCAGAAAGCGCGTTTTCGGGGTGCCAGACGCTCGCGCCGTTCCTCACGACGCTGCACCAAGAAAGAATAATTTTTGTTACTGAATACATGAATTGCACAGAGCGCGAACCTCCTGCAGTGTGCATTTTGCACCTCGGCATTTGATTTTCTCAGCAAAAAGAAATCTCTGACCACTCGCATATAGTGCGGTGATGTCACGTGCAAACCATGTTAAACAGTTCAGTTTTCTGTTAAAATGTGATGTTCTCAACACAATACTTCTTTTCACTTTAAGTGTGAGCATATCAGAAACTAAAAAGCGAGCTCCGGGCTTTCAGCGTTCAAGCACGCGCGCTCCTGCAGTGCAAGTGGTCGGGACCAAAGGCTCGTGCTTGTAGCATAGTAAAGTGGAGATTTGGGCCAGTTGGTTCATTGCAAATAAAAAGCGCCGAAAAAATACAGGCACACAGACGAAGGAAAACAGGACAAGGCGCACTCTCAACTGCAGTTTATTGAAACTTCACATGTTATATAGCCACAAAAACCCTGTTTACCCTATCTGCTGAGCCCGCGTTTCGAAAATTCATACACATTTGTAGATAAAGATAAAGACGTGTCACTTATACATTTCTTCTTCCTGGTCCTAATTCCATATGCCTGGTGTAATTCTCGCGACACTTTATCTTTGTACCTAGCCAAAATCTTAGTGTTTGTTTGTAGCATAGGCTGCATCTGGACTTGAAGGGGCCATGCAGAGCGTTTCTGGCCATTTTTTGTTTTTTATTTGCATTGCTTTCGCTCGAATTAGTGGCTGGGACTCTAGCAACACATTAAACATAAAATAAACAAGAAATCTGGCGTATTTTGAACATAATAGCTGAAAGAGGTTTAGAATTTTGAGAGCATTTTATTTTGTTGATGACGTTATTGGTCTGAGCCAATAGAGAACCTAAACGACAAGAGCGTGAAACAACCATGCGCGATCTTCCTAGGTGTTGGAAATTAACATCCAGTTATGAAGATGTGAGCGCCCCACCAATTTACGGGTGTTCCAAGCAAATATATGAGTGAGAGTCACGTGCTTGAAAGAATCAAAAGAGGTACTTTGCGCCTATTTAGCCAGTTCTACCTCTAGAATTCTATGTCATCATTATCCGACGTTCTAGACCAATGTCGTCACTGAACGCTCATGTTTGACACTGATAGGCACGCCGCTCGAAGCAGCATTTGGTTTTCTTCGTCCCTTTGCAATGCCCCTTTAAGCTGAAACAAAGTATAGCAAAGGGGATGTCCAAATTGTAAAGTTGTGCAGTATATATAGCAGTCTCGCGATGATATGCTGCAGCCTCATAAAATGTTAGAGCGCGCATGACTGATAAAGCACGGAGTTGTAAAATCAGGCCACAAAACAATTGCCCGTAAAACCAAATATCGCTTTAGCCTCCCAAGACAGTATTCTGCGAAGTTTCGAGCTCGTGCAATCCGATGTCCTAATGTGATTTAAATTAGAAATGTATTGTCTGTTCTTTGCGATATTTATGTGTAATTAGGAACATCATTACACGCATCTCTACTAGAGAAATACGCACCATAACCAGCCAAGTCCTGAACAGTAAAAAGTCCAACGTTTCAAAACCGATTTTTTTTTTATCAAGGGCGACTATTTGCATGTGGAGAGCAGCAGCTTCTTTTCTATCTACTGTGTGTCGTTTGCTTCACTCACTTTTTCTTCTTCAACTGCCCTAGTCCGTTGACAAACGGCGATGGTTAAGTGGCTGTCGACCTATTGAGCCCGACCTATTGAAACGTCGGGCCACTAAATGTTTAGGACTTGGTTTGTGTAGGTCTGTATTTGTCAACTTTTTGACCGAACCAGACGGAGTTCCGTCAAACGTGTTTACGTTTAAAACATCCATCCCTATATAGTTCTTTTTGCAGTAAGGCGTCGTGTATGGAATTATTTAGAAGAATATAATTTATTATCTCTCTCCCGCACATTTCGTGCATTTGCCTTAATCTATAACGTGAGCACACAGTTCTTTTTGGCATACCCCGCGACCTGGTGTTTCACACTGCCAAACAGCGAACAAATAAGCACGTTCCGCAGACTCAACAGATGGCGTATTTTTGAGTATCGTCCTCCCGTGTCGGTCTGAAGCGGTTATGTGAACTTCATACAGTCAAATTTATTTATGACAATAACAAATATTTTCTTACTACCTGAAGACTTGACAACATAAATAAACGGCCTATCACCATAAAGATATATATCATAAGTTAAGGCACCTACAAATTATCTGAAATATGCTCTGCAAATTTTTTCCGGCGTTTTTATCCTCGAGAGGCACGTGTATAAGTGATTTGGAAGAAACTTATGTTTTTTTTTTTTTATTTTGAGGCTGATTTAAATAACTTGTGTTCCTGACGCATATTCAACTTCTGAAACATATAGAAGTCTGTTGCTTTTTTATTTGATGAACAACCATTTTATGTGTCTGTGGGCTGGATGAAAACAAAGTGCATACACAGTGGCGCGTGGCAGAACTATGACGATTGCGCACGTCAGAAAGTGACCAATTAAGTAGCTGTAATTTCAAGTAGACTATGAAATACCCCTTTGTTGTATATAACAAAAAATCACCAATTAGCAAGGGTGATGCTTATTTACAAATTGAATTGACCGGCATCTTGTCAAAAACAAACATCAAACGCCAAGCTATGTCGAATAGGTGCACTTCAATGCGCTCTATTTTAGGTCATATCCGAACTGAATACGAAGGTCACTCTTTTCTGCATTATTATTCGCCTGCATCACGGCGCTGAGTTTAAACAATACTGGTCAGGAAAGCAAGCGTTGTGCTTGCCGCTTAGAGTTTCTATAAAAGGTAGACTGAAAGGGTTTGTCCTAAAACTCTCCTGACATTTTGAAAATCTTATTGATTTAAGCTCAGTTGCATCGTCATCATATATATTGTGAAACGTAGTTTATAATCTAGATTTCAAAATATATATGGCGAGAACGTGCCCATTTCATGATTGTATGCACTATCTAATTTCTCAGTACAAGAGCACAGTAGGACTTGACTTTTAATATTGCAACGCAAAGGTTTACTAATCACGCGCATTTCAGACGACCGATGAGACTGATAACCTTTAGATTCAGGTAATATATGTGCGACTGAGGTAAAAAGAAATAGATGTTGAGTCATATATGTTAATCTAGCTGTTCATTTACTGTTTCATCGAAATTAAACAACGCAATTTATTTTTGGTACCTGAAAAAAAAAGTGGATTCAACAAATGATAAAAAGCTATATAGTTACTAGTTTCACTCTTGAAAAAGTGCCTATTGCCAAACGAACGCGAAAAATATACTCTCAGTTTAGCGGTTCAAACCGGTTCGAACCGGTTCAAACCGGTTCGAACCGTTATTTTTCGCTCCCCGGAACTGAACCGGAGCTGAACCAAAATCCGTGAA
>JAZHYW010015991.1:0-15856 GCA_037355805.1 Ixodes ricinus | reverse complement strand
ACTAAACACTACCCTTTGACGAATGTTCAAAGTCATGAGCCCGCAATTTAAAAAGGCACTTTTTTTCCCGGGTAGAAGATGAGAGCAAAATACTGTAAACTATAAACTGAGGTCGATGGTGGGAGCAGTTTGCTTTCTGCCATGTTATGATCCAGACAGCATTTTTTGATGCACTCTCGAGTTAATAATGTTGAACTTGTCCTAAGGTGCGCCTACCTACCCAAACATTTGCAGTCTTCACTACGTAGAAAATCAGTGATACAGAAACCTTTCTCCGAATCAACTTTTCAGCCATAGTGCTGAATAGTTGTTTACTTGCTTTCTTAAATGACACAATTCACTACAAAAACAAATAAAAACAAATATTTCTGTTTACAGCACGGCGAACTCTGCTCTCTTCCCAAATCGAGACCCTACCAAAACGATGACAAGGCTGGCTTGGCCTGGATGTCGCTACCCGTTGTTGTGTTCATTTTTCTTTCTTTTTAAATGAGATCCCTGTTTTTAGCTCCCAACAAGCATCAATAATTTGCCTGACTCCAAACAAAGATGAGGTCTAGGATTTTATGTTGATACACTGGGGACGTTTCAGTTCATACCCTACGCATGGTAATTCTTGCTCTACGTTGGCTGACGCGTGACATAGGCGAGCGCACGTGGTCTGTCGCCGTCCTTCTCTTCTGGTGCTGTCAGACACCACTCCACGTTGACGACAAAGGAAAAACAAAAAAGTGCTTTGTACAGTTAGGCCCTAACGCAAACAAACAGGCGTGCGTACGGGAATATAGGAAAGCAATTCTAATCTCCGCAAAAATAATATAGAAAATAAATTCCAGCTATTTTGTCGGCTTCAATAAAAGCGTGCAGATAAATGCAAAAAAAAACATTAAGTGATTCAAAGACACCGAACTAAAAATATGAGCCTGATAAGAACACATCTATCCGGCGATATTTCAACGGTGGGAATTTTTTTTTCTCTTTTCGTCCCGCAGCTTGCAAAGCCCCAGGTGTGAAGAATGAAGAGGTGGAAACATGGATTTTCCTTCCCATCGCGGTCGGGATTCTTTTGTCCGGGCTCTCTATAAAAGTGTTCCTCTTTGATTTGTAAGATGTTCTTCGCCTCTTTTCCTCCTTCCACGTCGTCGTTCCCGCTGTGAAGCGCTCGAAAAGAATCGCTGCCTCCGCGCCGGATAGATAGGGCTTCCGAGCGAACTCGAGCTTTGCGCGATATATAAGACAAAGCCAAACAAATAAAAAAAAAGAAAACTCCTCAAAAGAGTAAGCCGTAAACAAAACAAAATAAGATGACCCACTCGAAAGAGTGGAACAAAAAAAAAATAGGTCTGAACGCGAGAGAAATTTATTGGTCCTTACAAAAAGCACAACAATAAAAAAACGAGGGTAATAAATGAAACGCACACGATAAAAATAATAAAAGTAAAAGGCCCACCACTTTCGGATAGTCCACAAAAAGAAGAAAAGAAAAGGATTACCCAACCAGGCTCGCAGACTTTGGGGTCCGGAATTGTAGGATCATTGGCGTCAAAGAGGCAGGAACAAAATATAATACTCTAGCGTAAAGCTGGTATGAGAAAAAAAAATGTACGAGACAAATTTTGTTTTGTTTACCTGGCTGGTTTTTTTTTATTTACGCGAGGCAAAGTCTTCTTTGTGGTCGCAAGGCTTCAATAAGGTTGGCTTCCAACTCTTCCCTATTAAGCCGCGTCTGTACTTAGCCGTTACCTCGACAAGTCCTCTACCCCAATCGATCGACGGCCTCTAAAGCCGTCGCGGTGCAACTTCCCTCGTCGTTCTTTCACATCTAACACGCCCACACTCTTTTTCTTTATGAAACAAGTTTCGATTTTGTTTTGATAGCAATAACAAAATAAAAAAAACACAAGAAAACAGGATGATGTAAAGACGTTGACGAACTAACTGGTCGTAGTGACGTCTACGACGACAGCAACTTTATTAAACTTTGTGCGTGAAAACTTAGCGGAATCAATGTCGTAAGCTCTTGATTATTTTTTTCGCAACCAATTGAGCTCACGAGCGGTTCTTGTGCAAGCGCGGTTGCGAAGAAATTTGAAACAGACCAATTTTTTCTGCCGTCGATGGTCCACAGCATTGCACCTCGAAATAGCTTTGGGTTTACAGAGTTTATCTTTGCAGTCACACGTGGGACGTAGCGCTACCGTTACTATAAACTCCATTTTGGAAGGACTTAGAGGGAGGCTGAATTGTTGCTGGGTGCTGACACAATATGCGTCGTTTTTCAAGGCACGTTCGGACGATCATGGAACTTGCCATAAAATCTGAAATTTAAAAACAAAAAGTAGTGTGGGGATTATTTTCTGCCTCCGTTCGCTCAAATGATGACTGCAAGCTCGGTAGATTAAGAGCGTTCTTTTTTCTGTTCTCTTACTCGCATTATTTGTTTGTTCAATATTGTTTTTTAACACAATTTAGAGGTTTATGTAATAGTACATTACCAAACACTCTTTAAGAGAAAAAGAAAAAGAATCATCGTGAGAAAAACACGCACGTACAGCCTTTGGCGTTTCATGACGCCCAAATTTTATTAGTACTGAATGAACTATGCAGAACACTCTATACTCCGGTTCACTTTAAGTCCAAATGCAGATTATGCTACGTTTTAATGGGACATGATTAGTTCAATGATGATAGAATACAATCACCATGACGTTGCACTTTTGACACTGTTTGATTGGTCCCATCGGCTGTAGTATCGTCTGCGTCTTGACTTAAAGGGCCCATGAAACGAATTTTGGGTTGGGATGAATGATTTTAAATTGGGACTTTACTAATCGCATATCGTTTAGTTGGCCAAAAGAAAGAGGCTAGAAAGTCAAAAGCCAGCTTTTCGGTACGAACATTTGAAAATATAGCGGACTATTTTGTACCTTCTTGCCTTCGAAAGCTCTCCGCCTTTTCATTATGATACATCCGCGGTTCCAAAGGCGCGTCACCGGCGCCAAACTGACGTCAGCAGAGCCCAGCTCACGCATTGGACACGAGAACTGCGTCACTCGGACGTATGCGCTCGTCAACAATCAATCCGTCGACGAATATTTGGATTCGCGTTCGTGGCCAATGAGTGCCCTGACCGAACTTATCGTCACTGGGGAATGACAAGTTCTATGGTGTGCATAAAAAGCACGGTGGAAGCTAGGAGTCATCGCACCGGTGCCGAAGGAATGTCACGACCACGTGATTTCACAATTCGCATTTGAGTTGAGGATTAAAGCTAAGGAGGAAGAAGTAGGAAAATCGTTTCATGACCCCTTTAAGGTAAAGGAAACTACATAAAGAGCTCAGCTCGCGCGACAGTGGCTTTTATTACACAGCGCGGAAATTGTAAGGATGAGTATTTACTGATCCTCACAATTTACGCGTAGTACTATATAATATGTTTCGTAAATTATATTGTATTGAATTTGTATTTTAAACTATATAGCTTCCTATATAGTTTTTATTACATTTACCACCTCCTCTAGAAATCCGTCTGGTTTATTAACCGCGACGATACAGGCAACATCGTCTATCATCTTTATTATTTCCCCGCTTTCTTTCTCCCCTTTCTCCCTTTGTCCCCCGCACGCACTTAATTTATTTATTAATACTGCTAATTTCTTTCGAGATTGATATAGGAGTGGATCGAAAACTACATAAAAAACTGTACAATTGCTGCGACAAATTTGAACAAAAATATCAGTATTCCCATCATCAGGTGGTAGTCTACTTAATTGCGATGATTGTTCTAGGAAAGACAGACAACCCCTTGGTGTTTCCCTTTCTGTGTCGATCTCGTTTGGAGTTACAATGCTTGTTCCTTTTTATGACCTTCATACTTTTGGAGATATTTTGGAGAGAATATCTGGAAATAGACTGATAAGAGCCCGAAACTGTAAGAAAAAAAAATCCGAAATATCCGATAACTTCTGTCTTAAAACTCGAAGTATGATTTGGATCTTTCTTGTTTTCAGAACCGCCCAATTTTAAACTCAGTGCGCTGTGCGTCGAACATTGATTTTTTGGTGTGTCTTATATGTAACATAAGCTGTAATGGCTAGACCATTTTTTTTTTAGTGATCCACGCACGAGTAATGGGGAGCACGCAACGCTATCACAAACGCACATGCTTGAGTACGCTGGTATATCCAATACTAAAACTCATCGTTGAGTTACTTGATCATTTACCTATTAACACTACCAGATCTCTTCGGAAAATTTAATTATTTATCATTGCATTGATAGAGGATGTACATTATTTTATCTGCGCAAGGAACTAGAGGCGGAATACAAGGGCAGTCGAAGCTGGTAGAAAGGACTTAAGCAAGAACCTGGTGGAAGTCTCTCTCAGAGCATTTGCTGACATTATACTAAGAGTCTTAGAAAAATGTCAGCGGCTTATTTAAGGCTTTCAAGAAGCTCCTATTTAAGTTCAGTGTCTAAGCTGTAGAGGTTTTCACTGAGGTGAAGTAACATCTGCTGCCTAGCACGTGAGAAATTTGGGTACTAATCTCCGTAGGCTGAAAATAAATAAAAAAATCCATAGCATCGTTGAATATTCCTGTAAGATATCTCATTATGCAGCAGACACGCATATATGTAAAACAATATGAGTAGATAATTAATCTCGAGCAAGATAACGAGTACAAATTGTAACATTTATTATACAAGGACCTTTACATGGCAGTTTTTAAATGTCAGGGCTAGAGCTATTTTGTTCACACATGTACGCCTGCTTTAATTAGTGCTATGGCCGATTGAGATGTTCAGCTTTTTAATATGTGACCTTTACTTTATAATGTAATGAGTTCCTCACTCTCACAAAAACATTTAAAAATGCTAGACTATTCCGAGATTATATATTTAGATAACTTTATGTAATATTGTCTTAAGTCAGTAGAAACAAAACATTTAGTGAAGTAATTTCATTTAATTTTAAAAGCGCAGCTCTTAGGCGCCCATTTCCTCGTTTCGCGGCGTCACTGTTGACGTAACCGCCCCGCTACATTTAGCGGGAAACTAAATTTGTGTTGAGGTCACGTGATGTCAATTTCCCCGCGAAATCTAGCGGAGAAACTGAATTTGTTCATGGGTGACGTGACACAAGTTATGTGACGTCATTTTCCCCGCTAACTTTAGCGGGGAAACTGAATTTGTGTTAAGGTCACGTGATGTCAATTTTTCCTCTAAATTTAGCGGGGAAACTCTGGGAGGAGGGAGGGGTATTGAGGAGGAGGATGGGAGTGTCTGCAGGAGGAAGAGGGGCGGGTATGAAAGAGGAGAAGAAGAGGATACGGAAGAATAGGAGAGAAGAGCAGGAGGAGGAAGAGAAGGAGAGGAGGAGGAGAGGACGAGTGAAGGAGAATGAGTAGGGAAGGAGGGGAGGAGGAGAAGCAGAGGAGGACGGGAGGATGAGGAAGAGAGAAGGAGGGGTAGAGCAGAGGAGGAGGGGAGGGTACGAAGGAGGAGGAGGGGCATACCCTCTCCTCCTCAAGAGCTGCGGTCTAATTTTGCACTTCAGAGATTTGTAAACGTCTTTAATTTGTTTGTTTGCGTTTATTCAAATGTTATTTTTACATGCAGGCACTGAGTTTTTTTGTTTTCCGCCTTTCTTACAGCCAAGGTTCGGAAATAACGCCACTCCCTGCTTTCATTATCCTATTGTACGAAAAATATTATAAGCAGTTTATATTAAATAAGCATGCTATCCAGTGTACCTCAGATTCAGTCAGATACCCGATCGAAACGAGGGCATTAAAACAATTCGTTTAAATCTAGCAGGTCACCCTCAAAGCCCTTATAATAATTCACGAAATCAAGGGTAACCCTTCGTCATTTAGATATCCCGAGCTCTAGTCTGAAACCTCATCTATAAAAAAAAATCTAAAAACTTGCCAAAAAAACAAACACGAAAAGCTATAAAGAGTGAACCAGCGTGTCTCAAGCGATCTCCGCTCCCACCTCTAACCGCCGCCGGAATGAGCCTCTTACAATCGGCATGTAGCTACCAGCAGCCCGGACCCGTGCCAACTACGCTGATGCTTCCTCTACCTCAGCCTGCACAGAGATGAGCCACTTAAAAGGCCCGCCCGCCGTTAACACCCAAATGGGCAAGCGACAGAACCACGCTCGAGAGAACATAGAGAACAACCGAGCGCGCCAGGGCCAAAGCAGCCACTTCCCACGGGACTTGCTCTTTTTACCCTTCAGTTGACAGCAGAAGAGAAGCTACGGTCTCGTTTCGCCAATGAACGCTGACTTCTTACCATCACTCCTCGCGTAGACCCGCAGTCAGTTGTCCCAGGCACGTGACGTCGGGCAGAAACGCGATTGGTCGAGCACGTCCGTAACCTAATTGAGCGCACGACCGCGAGCCTGTACAGGGCCCAGAGAACGAACCTGGAATAACAAACAATTCTGCACCGCAGCGCGCCGAAAGCCATTTCCCCCGTTCTGCCTAAGTGCTCTCCTAAATGGCGTTACGTATCGAAATTGCCATCCCCTCCACTTCACCTTCGTGACAATACAAAAAAAATATTAACGAGAGAATAATAAAAGCAGATAAACGTAAAAAGACGACGCGAAGAGCAGTCACGTGATAACAAGTACGCCCGGCCTCCAGCGCCGCCACCGACCGAAACTCGGGCATTATGCTCGTGCCGTTGTGTAGCTTTCTTTCGGCAGTTGGCGGGGAATGTGGGCCGAGGCGGGTGGCACTAAAGGTTCTACTTAATGGACTTCCACCCCGGCACGGAACGACACAGCCATTCCGCCGAGAGCGGGGATCGGCTCCCCGCCGCGGTGCTGCAGCCCAACTCCGGCAAAGTCGTTCATGATTTTTCGGGGCTCTACTCACGTAACAACTCGCGAACATGTTACACGGCAACACTATTTGCTTCAAGCTCTCGCTTAAAGATCACATGAAAAATGAATGAAGGTGTGAGTGCGTGCGGCTGGGTGGGAGGGCATAGGGCATAGTTAAAAGTGCTTTCCAGCGTTTTGGAGCGCTCTGAAACACTGATGACTATTCGGCTGGTTCAGGTCGGACTCTCTAAGTATATTTGCCAAGGTTTTTTTCAGAGCGCTTTCAGATTTTCGGATCGCGCCGTCGTCTGACTCGTAGCACTGTGAAGTGCTCTGACTTAAGGCTGAACTCCATGGAGTGAATTTGTGGCGATGAACCAAAGTCAAAGTCAAAAAGTCTTTATTTCTCTCCGTTTGAAAAGGGGAGACAGAAAAAAAAGCAACTCAGTGTTGCTTGACGAGCCTCTGCCCCCCCCCCCTTACAGCAGCAGAGGAAAAAAAATGTATACACGTACACACACTCATACAAATTCACAATCTCTACACCAAATCAAAAGAAAATAAGTGAGCTAAATCGTACAATCGATTCATGCTTTAATTATTCAGGAACGTATTTAAGAAAATCATTAACAAAAACAGAACGTAGATTCTTCCGAGTTCCACTCAAAATAGTTATATTCAATTCACTGCAACAATTTAAAAGGGGCGGCAGTGTACATCTCAGCATTTGATCGCCGTAATTCGTCCTCGAGTGCGGTACTGCCCACGCATCTTCAGAACGAGTGTTGTAGAGCGTTTCCTTGAACTGAAGATTTGAGATCGATAAAAGTAAACTGTTGGTACAAAACGACTTTTTATAGGCAAGGGCTAATTTGTAGCTGTAGTGACTGGAAATTCGCACAATATTAATTTTTCTAAAAAATGGTTTCGTATGACTGTCATAGCTAGTATGACATATCATAGGAATTACTTTTTCTGAAGAATATGCATTTGATTGATATAAGTTAAGGTCGCATTTCCCCATACCAAAAAGCAATAGTTGTGATTGAGCGTAAAAAATAGAGTTGTAAACGAGTATCATGGCCGAACTAGGAATCATGTGGTGATATCTGTATATTATACCCACAGCCATCGATAGCTTTTTACATGTGTATTGCACCATATCGTTCCAAGTCATATACTGATTAAAGATTACCCCCAGGACTTTCACAGTCTCAACTATATCAATAGGGCCTGTACCAAGCAAAAGTACTGACCTAGGACTAAAATTTGAATTTTGAGATCGAAATACCACGGCCTTTGTTTTACTTACGTTTATTTGCAGGGAATTTGATGATGTCCAAGCATTTAATTGATAAAGATAAGGGTTTGCATTAGGGTGCCTCAATGTCCTTCTAGTTTGCATTGTTTATACGATCTTTGCCCGGCGACGCGTTCGCTTTGCGCGCGGCGCAGCACGAACTCTTCTGACACCACGAGCACAGCGAACACCACCGGTCAAAATTCGTCGTTTTCTTTCGCTCCATGCCATGCTTCGTGCCAGAGTGCCGGTCACGTGACTGGAGCCACTACCGCTGCTGGGTCGAAAGAGAGAAGCAGACACGGCCAAGAGGCTTAAGCGTTGGACGCCGCTGTGTTTGATGACCGCACCGATCCCACTGTGCTGTGCAGTGAGTACAGGAGGTGCTCGGTGATTAGGGAGTTTCCGTAGATCGTTTTTGCCGTCCCGCAACTATCTCCGCAACCCGCTACGATACCTGGAAGTCTACAGTCAAGACCATCGGCGCGCAGGCGCGGAAGAGGCTTCTTCGTTGCAGAGGGCTGAGCGGAGGGAAAGCGCGGTCTACGAAAACTCCGTATCGACGGGGCACTTACGTAACGAAAACCAGCGTCCGCAATAAAGGCTGTCATTTTTCGTGTGTGCATGCGGCCACGCTGCGGTGGCTCTGGTGGTACCAGAGTGTCGAACCGGAACCGAACCGAACCGAAAACCGGAACAGAACCGTTATTTTTAGCCGAACCGGAACTGAACCGAACCGAAATCTTCGCCGCCATCTTGGAACTGAACCGGAACTGAACCGGAAAAAATATAACGGTAACCGGTTCAAAACGGTTCACGGTAATTTTTTTTATTACAAAATGAGCGTTGGAGAAGTAAGAATCGGCCGCTGTATTTCTATGTAGTGATCAAATTGTCATAAACCGAATTGCAATGTATAAGAAATCGTAGGTTTTTGTGGCGCTTTTGTATTGACACTACGATTAATCGTGTGTCACGTGACGTCATGGTTTCAAGACATGCTGTCAAATAATGCCATGTCACGTGCCCCCGTGGCGTAGATTACTCACCGCGTCCAAGTCTAGTTAAATTCAGAACGTCAATTTCACACCCTCTTCTCCGACGTTCCGTCTGCTTCTTTTTTTTTTCTTTATTTGTTTGCGGATTTCATTCATCCGCAGAGGGGGCAGAGATAAAGGCATGATGCCTGACAGCGCCTCTGCCCCCTGCAGTTCATACAGCAGTTCATACATTTCAAACAAGTCACAATGAGAATAAATAACAAGACAGTCATCGTCATAAAAACAAATAGAAACAATTATTTTAGAAATATCTGAAAACACATGAAATAGAATGACGCAGCTCAAACAACTACACAAGCGGCACAGCTTGAACAATGTGGGGCGATATGCTTTTCATAACCCAGAAGTAAAGTAAAATTAAAATAAAGATAAAAATAGACAACGGTTTTTACATATCTACTAAAATTTATAAACAAGGATTTATAAAAGAAAGAAAGAAAGAAAGCGGAAACAAGCTACATCAAAACCAAAAATCAGGCTACAAAGCCAAAAATGAGGATACAAACGTTTTATATATGTTACGTTTCATTAAAAATAAATATAAATAGATATACATGCCTTAAATAGATGAAAATGCGATATCACTGCAAACCAGGGCTCGTCTGCAGTCTTTTTTGAACTTTGGAAAAGGGGAACTGAAATTGACATCAATGCCGGGGGAATTTAATAATTTAGTACTCATGTACGATAAACTTTGCCTGCCATAATTTGTTCGTATGCTTGGGATTCTACGTTTCGGGTCTCGTAATGTGTAGGCACTAGAATGAGGTGTCTGTGTCAAATAGAGGTTGTTTTTGTAGATCCATTGAAATAATTTAAAGTGATATATCTGGTCTGCCTTCAATATATTATATTTAACAAAAAGTGGTTGAGTGCTCAAATTTCTGACATTACCTCTGTAATTTTCGCAAATTCGAAGAATTTTTTCTGAAGGATGATTAGTTTGTTGTAGTTAGATGCAGTGGTCGTACCCCAAACCAACATACCATAACTAATCTTAGAATAAAAGAGAGAATAATACAACGTCATTTTAAGCCAAGTGGGTATCAAATTTTGCATTTTATATATAATACCAATAACTCGAGACAGCTCTGCCTTCAGTCTATTTACATGGGTGGACCATGTGAGCTCTTCGCTAAACCAAACGCCCAAGAACTTTTGGTCTGCAACTTGTTCTATAACAGTGTTTTCAAATATAATGTTAATAGAGCTGTTGTCTCGCTTACTAACAGGTTTGAAGATTATGTATTTTGTCTTACTTGTGTTTAGCTTCAATCTATTTACTCGTAACCAATTTGATAAATTAATGAGGTAGGCATTGCAGGTATTTTCTAGGTATTCTTTAGTCACACCAGTAAAAAAGACATTTGTGTCATCCGCATACATTACTAACTCGGGGAGCCTGGTATTATTGTTATGTCATTCACGTAAACTAGAAATAATAAAGGACCTAGAATGGAGCCTTGAGGAACGCCGTGCTGTATTCTCAATTTACTAGATGCTGTATGGTTAATAGAGACGTACTGCTGACGATTTTGTAGATAAGTTTCTATTAGTTTTAGCGCTATTCCTCTTATACCGTATCTCTCAAGTTTATTTAGTAGGATATCATGTTGAACAGTATCGAAGGCTTTTTAAAATCTAAAAATCCTCCCGGCCTTCTTTTCCCTCGCCCTACCTTCTTGAGTTGCAACGGAATATAGATGTATTAGCTTTGTTGACGTCGTGACGTCACATGCCATCACTAAAGCCCATTTATACAGAAAAGTAGCGACATCCTTTAAAGAATGACGCCAGCTATCTTGGGCCAGACTAGGCGGCGCTACCGTCGACGCGCGGGTTTAGAAAAGCGAAACATAAAGATAAAAGGTGTGCGCATCAGAGGAGGAGGGAGAAGGAATGCCTATGCTGTCGGAGTGCAGTGCATGCTATGAGCTCATGTCGCCAATCAAATTACACCGACTGTGCAACGTCCCGGCTTTCATCGTCTTTCCTTGAGCACATCCTTCGAGGCTGGTAGACCGTGACAGTGCGCTTTAGCTTGTGTGTAATTATTTGCGTGTCTTTCATCCTTTGACTGCGCTCTGACTCAAGTATAGATAGAAAGGCCGTGTGCTATCTTGGGCCAAACCAGGCGGCGCTACAGTCGACGCGCGGGGGTAAAAAAGCAAAACATAATTAGATAAAAGGTGTTCGCGTCAAAGGAGGAGGGAGAAGATGTCGCTAGCTTTTTTTATTCAGGGGCATTAGCCATCACGACTTTTCACCGCGAGTCATGCGACACTGTGACGTACTCGGTTGTCATGAGCCTGAGCTGGGTGCTCGGGTTCTTGACAATCAGCATCGCCAAACATTCGTGTTGGCTCGTGTTCAGTCGAAAATGAGAATAACCGAACTCTAATAAAGCCTAAATCTCAACCCATGCTTTATTTTTTGCCAGCCCTAGCGCATGACTATGATGAACACTGGCGGCATACAATTAGCGTCAGATCACATTGCCGCCTGTTCTATTAGCGAGTTGAGGATAGGAAACCTGTTTCTTTCCTTTATTTTTTCTGCGTCTGCCATTGAGCAGAGAGGAAAACTAATGCGTGTTTTTGCAAGCTATCAACGTCAGGTATTAGCTCTTAGCGGTATTTACTAAAGTACGAAAATTGTTACCTGAACTATTTTACATGTACACATCATTGAGGCACTCAAACATGTCTTCGTTGTTGCTGAACTGTCTGAGAAAGTTGTCCCCGAGAATAAAATCATTGAAAAGACTGAATATGGCTTATTAATCTGACGATAAATAGAACTACAAGTGTGTACGGCAGGGATACCTGATAAGAAAGATTCTAGTGGCCTTTGACAGACAGCCGAAGTCGGCAGCCGCTCAAATTCTCGCAGTTTTGTTTAACCTTCACAGTTTTTGGATGCAAAAATTAAAGAAAAAAATGGAGAATTACTGCAAAATTAATGACAGTAATATAATTGTCGAATTGGCACCCCCAAACAAAGAAGGGAGTCCCCCAGAAATAGGGGGGACTCCCTTCAAGAACCTAAAAAAAAGGGGGGGGGGGCGTTTAAAATTTCTTTGTGTTGTAAAGGTTCCTCTGCTCCGCATCTTCGGCACCGAGCAGACAGCGTGATCCCGCAAAACTACTTCGTTTGCGAAATCACCCCTGCCAGAAAGCGCGTTTTCGGGGTGCCAGACGCTCGCGCCGTTCCTCACGACGCTGCACCAAGAAAGAATAATTTTTGTTACTGAATACATGAATTGCACAGAGCGCGAACCTCCTGCAGTGTGCATTTTGCACCTCGGCATTTGATTTTCTCAGCAAAAAGAAATCTCTGACCACTCGCATATAGTGCGGTGATGTCACGTGCAAACCATGTTAAACAGTTCAGTTTTCTGTTAAAATGTGATGTTCTCAACACAATACTTCTTTTCACTTTAAGTGTGAGCATATCAGAAACTAAAAAGCGAGCTCCGGGCTTTCAGCGTTCAAGCACGCGCGCTCCTGCAGTGCAAGTGGTCGGGACCAAAGGCTCGTGCTTGTAGCATAGTAAAGTGGAGATTTGGGCCAGTTGGTTCATTGCAAATAAAAAGCGCCGAAAAAATACAGGCACACAGACGAAGGAAAACAGGACAAGGCGCACTCTCAACTGCAGTTTATTGAAACTTCACATGTTATATAGCCACAAAAACCCTGTTTACCCTATCTGCTGAGCCCGCGTTTCGAAAATTCATACACATTTGTAGATAAAGATAAAGACGTGTCACTTATACATTTCTTCTTCCTGATCCTAATTCCATATGCCTGGTGTAATTCTCGCGACACTTTATCTTTGTACCTAGCCAAAATCTTAGTGTTTGTTTGTAGCATAGGCTGCATCTGGACTTGAAGGGGCCATGCAGAGCGTTTCTGGCCATTTTTTGTTTTTTATTTGCATTGCTTTCGCTCGAATTAGTGGCTGGGACTCTAGCAACACATTAAACATAAAATAAACAAGAAATCTGGCGTATTTTGAACATAATAGCTGAAAGAGGTTTAGAATTTTGAGAGCATTTTATTTTGTTGATGACGTTATTGGTCTGAGCCAATAGAGAACCTAAACGACAAGAGCGTGAAACAACCATGCGCGATCTTCCTAGGTGTTGGAAATTAACATCCAGTTATGAAGATGTGAGCGCCCCACCAATTTACGGGTGTTCCAAGCAAATATATGAGTGAGAGTCACGTGCTTGAAAGAATCAAAAGAGGTACTTTGCGCCTATTTAGCCAGTTCTACCTCTAGAATTCTATGTCATCATTATCCGACGTTCTAGACCAATGTCGTCACTGAACGCTCATGTTTGACATTGATAGGCACGCCGCTCGAAGCAGCATTTGCTTGTCTTCGGCCCTTTGCAATGCCCTTTAAGCTGAAACAGAGTATAGTCAAAGGGGATGTCCAAATTGTAAAGTTGTGCAGTATATATAGCAGTCTCGCGATGATATGCTGCAGCCTCATAAAATGTTAGAGCGCGCATGACTGATAAAGCACGGAGTTGTAAAATCAGGCCACAAAACAATTGCCCGTAAAACCAAATATCGCTTTAGCCTCCCAAGACAGTATTCTGCGAAGTTTCGAGCTCGTGCAATCCGATGTCCTAATGTGATTTAAATTAGAAATGTATTGTCTGTTCTTTGCGATATTTATGTGTAATTAGGAACATCATTACACGCATCTCTACTACAGAAATACGCACCATAACCAGCCAAGTCCTGAACAGTAGAAAGTCCAACGTTTCAAAACCGATTTTTTTTTTATCAGGGGCGACTATTTGCATGTGGAGAGCAGCAGCTTCTTTTCTATCTACTGTGTATCGTTTGCTTCACTCACTTTTTCTTCTTCAACTGCCCTAGTCCGTTGACAAACGCGCGATGGTTAAGTGGCTGTCGACCTATTGAGCCCGACCTATTGAAACGTCGGGCCACTAAATGTTTAGGACTTGGTTTGTGTAGGTCTGTATTTGTCAACTTTTTGACCGAACCAGACGGAGTTCCGTCAAACGTGTTTACGTTTAAAACATCCATCCCTATATAGTTCTTTTTGCAGTAAGGCGTCGTGTATGGAATTATTTAGAAGAATATAATTTATTATCTCTCTCCCGCACATTTCGTGCATTTGCCTTAATCTCTATAACGTGAGCACACAGTTCTTTTTGGCATACCCCGCGACCTGGTGTTTCACACTGCCAAACAGCGAACAAATAAGCACGTTCCGCAGACTCAACAGATGGCGTATTTTTGAGTATCGTCCTCCCGTGTCGGTCTGAAGCGGTTATGTGAACTTCATACAGTCAAATTTATTTATGACAATAACAAATATTTTCTTACTACCTGAAGACTTGACAACATAAATAAACGGCCTATCACCATAAAGATATATATCATAAGTTAAGGCACCTACAAATTATCTGAAATATGCTCTGCAAATTTTTTCCGGCGTTTTTATCCTCGAGAGGCACGTGTATAAGTGATTTGGAAGAAACTTATGTTTTTTTTTTTTATTTTGAGGCTGATTTAAATAACTTGTGTTCCTGACGCATATTCAACTTCTGAAACATATAGAAGTCTGTTGCTTTTTTATTTGATGAACAACCATTTTATGTGTCTGTGGGCTGGATGAAAACAAAGTGCATACACAGTGGCGCGTGGCAGAACTATGACGATTGCGCACGTCAGAAAGTGACCAATTAAGTAGCTGTAATTTCAAGTAGACTATGAAATACCCCTTTGTTGTATATAACAAAAAATCACCAATTAGCAAGGGTGATGCTTATTTACAAATTGAATTGACCGGCATCTTGTCAAAAACAAACATCAAACGCCAAGCTATGTCGAATAGGTGCACTTCAATGCGCTCTATTTTAGGTCATATCCGAACTGAATACGAAGGTCACTCTTTTCTGCATTATTATTCGCCTGCATCACGGCGCTGAGTTTAAACAATACTGGTCAGGAAAGCAAGCGTTGTGCTTGCCGCTTAGAGTTTCTATAAAAGGTAGACTGAAAGGGTTTGTCCTAAAACTCTCCTGACATTTTGAAAATCTTATTGATTTAAGCTCAGTTGCATCGTCATCATATATATTGTGAAACGTAGTTTATAATCTAGATTTCAAAATATATATGGCGAGAACGTGCCCATTTCATGATTGTATGCACTATCTAATTTCTCAGTACAAGAGCACAGTAGGACTTGACTTTTAATATTGCAACGCAAAGGTTTACTAATCACGCGCATTTCAGACGACCGATGAGACTGATAACCTTTAGATTCAGGTAATATATGTGCGACTGAGGTAAAAAGAAATAGATGTTGAGTCATATATGTTAATCTAGCTGTTCATTCACTGTTTCATCGAAATTAAACAACGCAATTTATTTTTGGTACCTGAAAAAAAAAGTGGATTCAACAAATGATAAAAAGCTATATAGTTACTAGTTTCACTCTTGAAAAAGTGCCTATTGCCAAACGAACGCGAAAAATATACTCTCAGTTTAGCGGTTCAAACCGGTTCGAACCGGTTCAAACCGGTTCGAACCGTTATTTTTCGCTCCCCGGAACTGAACCGGAGCTGAACCAAAATCCGTGAACCCGAACCGGAACCGAACCGATAAAA
>JAZHYW010015990.1:0-14748 GCA_037355805.1 Ixodes ricinus | reverse complement strand
CCACCACCTTCCAACAAACAGCAGACTCGATCGGCGATAGCGAGTGACGATAGGAGAGTCCGCCGCCCAACGAAGCTACGACCGGCTAGCACCGAACACATTCCCGCACCACCTTCCAACAGACAGCAGACTCGATCGACGTGCGAGTGGCGATAGGAGAGTCCGCCACCAACGCAAGCTACGACCGGCTAGCACCCGAACACATTCCCGCACCACCTTCCAACAAACAGCAGACTCGATCGAGCGTGCGAGTGGCGTGGGAGAGTCCGCCACCAGCGCAAGCTACGACCGGCTAGCACCGAGCACGTTCCCGCACCACCTTCCAACAAACAGCAGACTCGATCGACGTGCGAGTGACGATAGGAGAGTCCGCCACAAACGAAGCTACGACCGGCTAGCACCGAACACATTCCCGCACCACCTTCCAACAAACAGCAGACTCGATCGACGTGCGAGTGACGATAGGAGAGTCCGCCACGAACGAAGCTACGACCGGCTAGCACCGAACACATTCCCGCACCACCTTCCAACAAACAGCAGACTCGATCGACGTGCGAGTGACCGGGAGTCGCCACCAGCAGGCTTCGACCGGCTAGCAGAGCACATTCCCGCACCACCTTCCAACAAACAGCAGACTCGATCGACGTGCAGCGGCGATAGAGAGTCCGCCACCAGCGACCACACCCGCTAGCACCGAACACATTCCCGCACCACCTTCCAACAAACAGCAGACTCGATCGACGTGCGAGTGACGATAGGAGAGTCCGCCACCAACGAAGCTACGACCGGCTAGCACCGAACACATTCCGCACCACCTTCCAACAAACAGCAGACTCGATCGACGTGCGAGTGACGATAGGAGAGTCCGCCACGAACGAAGCTACGACCGGCTAGCACCGAACACATTCCGGCACCACCTTCCAACAAACAGCAGACTCGATCGACGTGCGAGTGACGATAGGAGAGTCCGCCACCAACGAAGCTACGACCGGCTAGCACCGGAACACATTCCCGCACCACCTTCCAACAAACAGCAGACTCGATCGACGTGCGAGTGACGATAGGAGAGTCCGCCACCAACGAAGCTACGACCGGCTAGCACCGAACACATTCCCGCACCACCTTCCAACAAACAGCAGACTCGATCGACGTGCGAGTGACGATAGGAGAGTCCGCCACGAACGAAGCTACGACCGGCTAGCACCGAACACATTCCCGCACCACCTTCCAACAAATAGCAGACTCGATCGGACGTGCGAGTGACGATAGGAGAGTCCAGCCACCAACGAAGCTACGACCGGCTAGCACCGAACACATTCCCGCACCACCTTCCAACAAACAGCAGACTCGATCGACGTGCGAGTGACGATAGGAGAGTCCGCCACCAACGAAGCTACGACCGGCTAGCACCGAACACATTCCCGCACCACCTTCCAACAAACAGCAGACTCGATCGACGTGCGAGTGACGATAGGAGAGTCCGCCACGAACGAAGCTACGACCGGCTAGCACCGAACACTATTCCACCGCACTTCACCTTCCCAACAAACAGCAGACTCGGATCGACGTGCGAGTGACGATAGGAGAGTCCGCCACCAACGAAGCTACGACCGGCCAGCACCGAACACATTCCCGCACCACCTTCCAACAAACAGCAGACTCGATCGACGTGCGAGTGACGATAGGAGAGTCCGCCACGAACGAAGCTACGACCGGCTAGCACCGAACACATTCCCGCACCACCTTCCAACAAACAGCAGACTCGATCGACGTGCGAGTGACGATAGGAGAGTCCGCCACCAACGAAGCTTACGACCGGCTAGCACCGAACACATTCCGCACCACCTTCCAACAAACAGCAGACTCGATCGACGGTGCGAGTGACGATAGGAGAGTCCGCCACCAACGAAGCTACGACCGGCTAGCACCGAACACATTCCCGCACCACCTTCCAACAAACAGCAGACTCGATCGACGTGCGAGTGACGATAGGAGAGTCCGCCACCAACGAAGCTACGACCTGCTAGCACCGAACACATTCCCGCACCACCTTCCAAAACAGCAGACTCGATCGACGTGCGAGTGACGATAGGAGAGTCCGCCACGAACGAAGCTACGACCGGCTAGCACCGAACACATTCCCGCACCACCTTCCAACAAACAGCAGACTCGATCGACGTGCGAGTGACGATAGGAGAGTCCGCCACGAACGAAGCTACGACCGGCTAGCACCGAACACATTCCCGCACCACCTTCCAACAAACAGCAGACTCGATCGACGTGCGAGTGACGATAGGAGAGTCCGCCACCAACGAAGCTACGACCGGCTAGCACCGAACACATTCCCGCACCACCTTCCAACAAACAGCAGACTCGATCGACGTGCGAGTGACGATAGGAGAGTCCGCCACCAACGAAGCTACGACGCCGGCTAGCACCGAAAGCACACTTCCCGCACCACCTTCCAACAAACAGCAGACTCGATCGACGCAAGCGAGTGACGAGAGGAGAGTCCGCCACGAACGAAGCTACGACCGGCTAGCACCGAACACATTCCCGCACCACCTTCCCAACAAACAGCAGACTCGATCGACGTGCGAGTGACGATAGGAGAGTCCGCCACCAACGAAGTTGCCACGACCGGCTAGCACCGAACACACTCCCGCACCACCTTCCAACAAACAGCAGACTCGATCGACGAGCGAGTGACGATAGAGAGTCCGCCACCAACGAAGCTACGACCGGCTAGCACCGAACACATTCCCGCACCACCTTCCAACAAACAGCAGACTCGATCGACGTGCCAGTGACGATAGGAGAGTCTGCCACGAACGAAGCCACGACCGGCTAGCACCGAACACATTCCCGCACCACCTTCCAACAAACAGCAGACTCGATCGACGCGCGAGTGACGATAGGAGAGTCCGCCAGCAGAACGAAGCTACGACCGGCTAGCACCGAACACATTCCCCGCACCACCTTCCAACAAACTAGCAGACTCGAATCGACGTGCGAGAGTGACGATGAGGAGAGTCCGCCACCAACGAAGCTACGACCGGCTAGCACCGGAACACATTCCCGCACCACCTTCCAACAAACAGCAGACTCGATCGACGTGCGAGCACGATAGGAGAGTCCGCCACCAACGAAGCTACGGACCGGCTAGCACCGAACACATCTCCCGCACCACCTTCCAACAAACAGCAGACTCGATCGACGTGCGAGTGACGATAGGAGAGTCCGCCACTGAAACGAAGCTACGACCGGCCAAGAACACCGAACACATGCCCGCGACCACCTTCCAACAAACAGCAGACTCGATCGACGTGCGAGTGGCGATAGGAGAGTCCGCCACCAACGAAGCTACGACCGGCTAGCACCGAACACATTCCCGCACCACCTTCCAACAAACAGCAGACTCGACCGACGTGCGAGTGACGATAGGAGAGTCCGCCACCAACGAAGCCTACGACCGGCTAGCACCGAACACATTCCCGCACCACCTTCCAACAAACAGCAGCCTCGATCGACGTGCGAGTGACGATAGGAGAGTCCGCCACCAACGAAGCTACGACCGGCTAGCACCGAACACATTCCCCGCACCACCTCTCCAACAAACAGCAGACTCGATCGACGTGCGAGCGACGATAGGAGAGTCCGCCACCAACGGCGCCACGACCGGCTAGCACCGAACCCGTCCCCGCACCCCTCTTCCAACAAACAGCAGACTCGATCGACGCGCGAGTGACGATAGGAGAGTCCGCCACGAACGAAGCTACGACCGGCTAGCACCGAACACATTCCCGCACAACCTTCCAACAAACAGCAGACTCGATCGACGTGCGAGCCGACGATAGTGGTAGGTCCGCCACCAACGAAGCTACGACCGGCTAGCACCGAACACATTCCCCGCACCACCTTCCAACAAACAGCAGACTCGATCGACGTGCGAGTGACGATAGGAGAGTCCGCCACCAACGAAGGCTACGACCGGCCAGCACCGAACACATTCCCGCACCACCTTCCAACAAACAGCAGACTCGATCGACGCAGCGAGTGACGATAGGAGAGCCCGCCACGCGAACGAAGCATGACCCGGCTAGCGCCGAACACATTCCCTGCACCACCTTCCAACAAACAGCAGACCCCGATCGACGTGCGAGTGACGATAGGAGAGTCCGCCACGAACGAAGCTACGACCGGCTAGCACCGAACACATTCCCAAGCACCACCTTCCAACAAACAGCAGACTCGGGATCGACGTGCGAGTGACGATAGGAGAGTCCGCCACCAACGAAGCTAACAGACCGGCTAGCACCGGAACACATTCCCGCACCACCTTCCAACAAACAGCAGACTCGATCGACGTGCGCGAGTGACGATAGGAGAGTCCGCCACCAACGAAGCTGGTACGACCGGCTAGCACCGAACACATTCCCGCACCACCTTCCAACAAACAGCAGACCTCGATCGACGTGCGAGTGACGATAGGAGAGTCCGCTACGAACGAAGCTGCCGATTCTCCGGCTAGCACCGAACACATTCCCGCACCACCTTCCAACAAACAGCAGACTCGATGGACGTGCGAGCGACGCGGAGGAGAGTCCGCCACCAACGAAGCTACGACCGGCTAGCACCGAACACATTCCCGCACCACCTTCCAACAAACAGCAGGACTCGATCGACGTGCGAGTGACGATAGGAGAGTCCGCCACCAACGAGGCTACGACCGGCTAGCACCGAACACATTCCCGCACCACCTTCCAACAAACAGCAGACTCAATCGACGAGACGAGTGACGATAGGAGAGTCCGCCACCAACGAAGCTACGACCGGCTAGCACCGAACACGTCTCCCGCACCACCTTCCAACAAACAGCAGACTCCGATCGACGTGCGAGTGACGATAGGAGAGTCCGCCACGAACGAAGCTACGACCGGCTAGCACCGAACACATTCCCGCACCACCTTCCAACAAACAGCAGATTCTCGCATCGACGTGCGAGTGACGATAGGAGAGTCCGCCACCAACGAAGCTACGACCGGCTAGCACCGAACACATTCCCACAACTCACCTTCCAACAAACAGCAGACCTCGATCGACGTGCGAGTGACGGTAGGAGAGTCCGCCACGAACGAAGCTACGACCGGCTAGCAACCGAACACATTCCCGCACCACCTTCCAACAAACAGCAGACTCGATCGACGTAAAGCGAGTGACGATAGGAGAGTCCGCCACGAACGAAGCTACGACCGGCTAGCACCGAACACATTCCCGCACCACCTTCCAACAAACAGCAGACTCGATCGACGTGCGAGTGACGATAGGAGAGTCCGCCACGAACGAAGCTACGACCGGCTAGCACCGAACACATTCCCCGCACCACCTTCCAACAAACAGCAGACTCGATCGACGTGCGAGTGACGATAGGAGAGTCCGCCACCAACGAAGCTACGACCGGCTAGCACCGAACACATTCCCGCACCACCTCCAACAACAGCAGACTCGATCGACGTGCGAGTGACGATAGGAGAGTCCGCCACCAACGAAGCTACGTGCCGGCTAGCACCGAACACATTCCCGCACCACCTTCCAACAAACAGCAGACTCGATCGACGTGCGAGTGACGATAGGAGAGTCCGCCACCAACGAAGCTACGACCGGCTAGCACCGAACACATTCCCGCACCACCTTCCACCATCGCCCTTAGTACTACAGAATTGATAAGAGCAAATAATGCGGGGGAAAAACTGGCCCTCTATCCCGAAAAGAAGGTCAGCTATTCATTCGGGAAGGGTCCACTTCGAAGAAGGGGGGGGGGGGGCATCCTCTTCTAAGTCAGAAAGGCGCTCTTAAGCCTTGCTGGGCTTTGCTTGTGGGCGAGTCAAGAAATCGCAGGCGGGTTTGCACTCCATGTCTCTTTTTTCGCTGCTCAAAACTCGTAATGCGGGCGAACAGCCTGAAGAAAAATCTGCAGAGTGCCATAACAGCTAAAGTTTGGCTTTGGATTGTGAAATAAACTGGATTCTGGAATGTAAAACAGGGTGGCCGAACGCAAGTCTCGGAAATCACTCGTGATCGCCGAGAATACCGCCAAACGCGTCTTAGTGCGTCTGAACAGGGTGGCTCGTGAGCCGCTTTCGCAACCGCTTCGCATACGCATCTCAACCTCCAATCTGAATGCGCCATTCCTCCGTAAAGTGTCAGAAACCCTTGCAGAGGAAAGAGTAGCTGTGTTTACAATTAGAAATATATTATCTCTAATTAAAGTATTGCTTGAGTAGGTCATGAACGATTCCATTGAGTGGCCCCATGTGCGCGAACGTAAACAACGGTAGAAAAGTGCCGTTGTTCGCCGCTATGAAATGCGTCCCGCAAGCTCGGTAATCCGCGGCCGCATCCCTTTCCCGCCGCTCGTACTTTCTCTAAGTTGACGGCTACTCTGTCTCGCGGGCATGCCGACGAAATGATCGGACGATCGTCGGGATACGGGGTAATTGCTACAGTCGAGGCCCGAGCACGGCGCAGTTTACCATTTCTCTCGCTGCGAAAGGGGCGAAAGGCCGTCGAGTCAACCACCAGGCATGGTAGATACTCGGTGTTCGACGTCATCATGTGACGTGGCAAGTGCTAGCAGTGGCGTCAGCAAGCGGCGCTCCCGACGTCTCGGTCATCCGGTCGACCCTGCTCTCTCGGAACCTGCTTGTTCCAAGTGAATGATGTTTATAACCTCGTTTAAGTGTAATATGTTTGAGGGCAGCTGATAACTACTCATATTTGTCTTTTCGTGATTTCTTTACCTTGCTTATGTTCTGTCTTCAGTAGGGTAATATGGTTGTTTGAGCTCAAATGCCCCCCCGCCCCCTCCACCTCTCCTCTTTCTTCCGATGAAGTGGCGTTCGGTTCAACGTCACACTCGTGGAATGGCTTTCGAAGGAATGATGTTCGATTAAATGTCCCGACAGACTCATTCACCTGCGTCAGCACCTGGGCATGATTGCTGGCATGTCACATTTTGTATTGTTTACTGCAGTTAGAGGTGGGTGCAATGAAAGTCGGCAGGTGGATATTATTATTATTTACCTTTCACACCCTGCCTTGATAAAAGCAACAGCGAAGTTTGTAAATGGTGTCGTTTAGTTAGAACAATCAGAAGTTTGTTTCTCGAAATGAGAAGCTGTCAAGTGAGGCTCTCATGAGAATGTACTACCTTTTGATAAAGAAGGGCTGGGCAATTAACCGATCGACCTTTCCATTATTTGATTAAAGCTTTGATTGTGATTAATATTTTAACTGATATAGCGGTTGAGGTCCACTGAAAAATAAAAACAATAAAAACAGAGATCTTTCTTATGCTGTATCTGTTCCTGCCGAGCTTCTCCCAAAACATGAGCTCCAACCTCCAACCCCATGAAAAGCACGCAAACAACGCCATTAGTCATTAGGAGTTTTACAAAATTAAGGAACTTTCAAATAGAAAGAAGAAACAGAAGTTAATGTCACAAAAAATGTGACATTCTCCTCTGTTGTCTTTTACTTTGACTTGAAAATTTAACTGTTCCGCGCCACAGTTTCATATGCTACATTATGATTGATATCGCTCTCCTAATATTTTAAACCTCTCGCTTGCGCTGACCAGCCGAGAAGTAGCGAAAGTTCAAAAAGCTACGGGAAAGCCGCTACCAGAACAAATGGAGCAATGCGTGGTCTGCTCACGTTTCTAGCAAGAGTAGAATATCCCTCCCAGTTTTTCTTCGCGAGTTGACAAAGCAACATTTCGTGATACAAATTTAACAAAACCAAATTTGAGGAATGTATTTTGAAGTCGGTAATTGACCTTCCTCGGAAAGTACCAGAAAAAAAATACTTTAAGTAAAGTACAAGTACATACTCGGACAATGTACTTCAAGTAAAGTACAAGCTTCCTAAACCTACTTGAAGTAGTACTTTACGTACAATGTACTTAAAGTACTTCCCAATACTGGGCTTAGTGGAGGGAGAAGCACGGTCCACTAAAACTTTCAATTGTTAACTCGGGACTGGGTTCAAAAACGAAACAAGTTTGACCGAGGCTGCGCGACCTTGACGATGGATTTTGCGTCCCCAACGCGGCGATGTCAAGGAGAGAGGGACGATTTCAGTGTTGTTTCGCCTCCGGTACAGCTTCACCTCGACCAGAAAGTTCGACAAGGTTTTTATGCAGTTGTTGACTGGCGCAAGAGCAACGACGGTTCACACAGGATGGTTCCGACATGCTCCTGAGGCTAGAACAAATCCTCGCCGTCTCAGCGAAAGGGAAAGCACCGTCTTCAGAAGGAATCAAAGAGCGCCTGGGGATTCACGCTTCATATTTTAGCCTGATGCTGTTTCTGATCAGCCTATTTTAGCGACTGTGGAGAGATCATTCACCGGCCTCCGGCGCTTGAAGACACCTCCGGTCGACGATGTCCCAGTCCCGACTTACACATCTCATTCTCCTTCATGTTCACAAAGAGAGAACTGCTTCGCTCGATCTAGTGCAAGTCATAAGGAAGTTCGCCTCCACAACCACACACAAAAAAAGTCACATTTGGAAGCGTACTACATTCAGGGACCCCAAGCAATGTGAGTACTATGTCTATTATGTAATTTTTTTTTCGTTTTGATGTTTTAGTTTATTTTCCGGATCTTTGCATGCGCGGTGAATTTATATGAGCAATCAACTTGTGATTGTGCCTTTTCTGCCCTCGGAATTGTCTCCTGTTGTCTTTAATCACTAAACCCCTAATCTCCAAAGATCAAATAAAATTGAGTGTGTGTTCTCCTGTGCTAGAATTTGAAGTGTGAAAGGCGCTGACTTGACGCGCTGCCGACGGACAAAGGGAAGCGCTGCGCTCGCTCTCCAGATCAGCTAAAAAACAAAAAAGGCAGCCTAAGCCACGTGCAATTGTTAATATGATCATCAGTGACATCAAGTTCTCTATTAAGCGCTGAAAATCCTAATTAATGCTTAAAAAAATGAAAACAAAAGAACTCCGGAAAACGGATATCCCTATTTAACTTTACATCATTGGCTACGCTTACATGGATTTGCATCAACCAGAAGCGGCATCTCGTGATCTTTCTATTGTTTCTGGGGTCTCCGGTTTGCCTAGCGGGGCGCAAGCCGCACTTGAGCTCGCAGCGGCATCTTCGGAGCAGCGAAAATGGCTGACAGTGCAGCGGAGCTGGCGCTCTGTTTGGTGTTTCAGCAACTTTATTTTGTTTCGCTGGTTGTCGCGTGTACAAACCTTTATTATGCCGTCTCCGTTGCCACCTTTTTTCAACATTAACACCGCTGCCGACGCATACGTAGCGGTATTACGCCGCTGCGTCCTTTCCTGACCAGTGGTGGGACCTCCCAAGAGCTGGCTGTCATTAAGCTACTACGTCAGCTGGCGTAGTTGAGGTGCACGTCTGTGACTACTTACGGATTGTTCTAGCGTTACGTCCGACGGAACCTAAAATAGAAATTAAAGTAACATCCGACTTAACTTTGCCCCAAGGTTTCAAGTTACATCTGACGGAACCCGAAATGAAAATGAAAGTTACGTCCGACGGAAATAAAAGTTAAAGTTACGTCCTGTTTAACTTACGCAACCTTATTGAATGTTACGCTTTACGGCCGATACATGACATAAACACAAAAATATCGTGAATTACCACTACGTTATGTCCGATGCAGCATTCGTCAATTCATTAAAATCGCGACTCCATATGTACCTTCAGGTACATATGGAGTCGCATTTTGTTTTTCTTTCTCGTTTTTTTTTATTTTTTAAGACAATTTTTACTCTTTTAAGACTGATTTCTTGTGACGCTTTTTGAGCACTCGCGGACGTTCGAAGCAATTATTAAGAGAAATTGAAAGGTAATGTGATAAGCAGGGTTTGTCGCGCTGCCGGCGCAAGTCCAGTAATGAGCTAACATTCATTCCACTTATTAGTGCAAGGAATGTCTATGTCTCCTTGTGAGTGAAAACCACACGGGGAAATTACCCGCCACCTGAGTTTGCTGCTGCCACCGGATTGACCATCTGAAACCACCCGTCCCAGCGGATCGAATCGGATTGATGAGATCCGAACCGAGCCGTTTACATGGAACCTTTCGATTCGTTAACTGGATCCGATGCACTGCTGTCGCATCCATGGCTACATCTACAAGGGCTACGTTTACATGGATGCGACTGCAGCGCATCGGATTCAGTTAACGAATTGAATCGGTCCATGTAAACAACTTGATCGGATCGGATCGGATCCGATCCGATCCGCTGGGACGGGGTGGTTTGAGATGGTCAATCCGAATTGAGACTCTCCACGTATACGCTAGCGGATCGAATCGAGTGCTCGAGCTGAGGGATTACGGGAGCATTGCTCCCGTAATCCCTTGCTCTCGCAAGGCAAACCAGACACCTCGGAACCAATCTGAAGGTCACGAGGTTTGCGTTGTGACCCTTCAACACGAGCGTGCCGCTACTGGTCGATCCGAATCCATGTAAACGTAGTGCTTGAAGTGGATCCGATTCGCTAACTGGATCCGATGCGCTGCTGTCGCATCCATGTAAACGTAGCCAAGGATGCGACTGCGACGCATCGGATCCGGTTAACGAATCGAATCGGTCCATGTAAACAACTGGGATCAGATCGGATCGGATCCGATCCGATCCGCTCGGACGGGGTGGGTTGAGATGGATAATCCGAATCGAGACTCTCCATGTATACGATAGCGGATCGAAGCGAGTGCTCGAGCGAGGATTACGGGAGATTAGCTTTGCATGCCCCCAGGCAAACCGGACACCTCGGAAACAATCTGAAGGTCACGAGGTTTCTGTTGTGATCCTTCGACACGATGGTGCCGCTGCTGGTCGATCCGAATATCCATGTTAACGTAATGGTTGAAGTGGATCCGATTCGCTAACTGGATCCGATACGCTGCTGTCGCAGCCATGTAAACGTAGCCCATGTAAACGTACGTACAGTGTAAAAGTTTGTCTTCCCTTCATAGAAACCAAGGGCACCGCCCCGGACCGGGGCAGGGGGGAAGGAGGGTCTTCACGTCGTCGTCGGCGGCGGCCACGGGTGCTGCCTTCTGGGTCGGCTTGAGGAATGGCCACGGGTGCTGCCTTCTGGGTCGGCTTGGGGAATGGTCGCTTTCCGGCGTAGGCGGCGGTCCCCTTGGCCAGGGCTAGCTCTCACGGGCCTCTAGCCGCCCGTCCAGAACCAGTCGTTGCTGCCGTCGGGACCGCGGGAGCCCACCGATGTCTTTTTAGCGCCGCAGTTGCCGATCTGCCTTCAGAAGCCCCTTTATCACGCGCACCACACTGCCCGGCCCCACTTCATCTTTCTCTCTCTCGCTTCTATAGTCCACCTCATCACAACCAGATCCTTGCTTACCGGAATTATCGCGGACTTGCGAAGAGGTGCCCTCGCCTAGCTTCCGACTCAGCTATGACTGCAAAAAAATGAACATTCTTTTGCTAGGATTGTGTATAGTGCTTTTTCGAACCGCATAACATAGTGGAGACACCGAATCGAATATGAATTGAATAATTTTCGAATAGATAGTGCACTGTTTATAAAGTGTAACGCTCATTATGAATCATTAGAAACCGTTGTAATAACGCAAGGCTAGGTTGGTGAAAATGACGAATTGAGAGGTCTTAAAAAATAGAAAAAGTAAAATGTGTGAGTTTGCCGACTACAGCATCATTTTGGTGTCCCGAAATGAGAAGGCAGCATAAAAATCATGTGAACAAAGTCATTCCGCAGCAGTGAACACTTAAGATACGAGTGAAACAGGAAAAACTAACAATCTCAGAATGCTGAATGTGAGCTCACGTTATATCACAGAAGGCTACGTAGGGAGCTTTGTAACAAAACAAAATTCTACTTTGAATCGCATTCCTTCCCAGAAGCCACATGGGGGCAGAAGCAGTTTAAGATTATGGGCACCCTTGGTCGTAACCTCTCGGAACTGCTGCCAGCGAGTTATGCGAGTGGCAAATGGGCCTCAATATGACTTCAAAGCGCCCGTGAGAGCTAAGCGCTCTATCCGAATGAGACTGAAGCGAGTTCGTTCTGGGGACCTAGATGGCGGAGATGTCACCACCCTAAAGCAGATGTGGCGCGTGTGTATGAGGCTCCCTATGTGGCCCATACATTCTACCCGACAGCAGCGCGGCGAATGTGGAAGCTCTTTCCACGTCGCCGCAGAAGGAACATGAAGTACCCAGGGCCAGCTTGCTCGATGCAGCGTCTCAGCTGAAAGAAAACACTGTCTAGGTTGAAGTGCACGAGCATATAAGACGTGATTTAAGCTTGAGCGCTACCTTTGACAGCGCTTTTAGCTATTCTTAGCTGAGACGCTGCTTCAAGCAAGCCGGCCCAAGTCTCCGTTGTATAATTATTCGAAGGTGAAGCGCACGTTTGCTTACGCCGACACAAAATTTCAACTTTTAGAAAAAAAAGGTCAACATTTCCTGGGGATCTGACTTCATTATCGTCATCTTTCTGAACCATCTCTATTGTGATTTGTACCGAAAAAAAAATACTTCGAATTGTGTATGGGCGTGGAAAAACTTTTTTAATGTGTAGATGTATACTTTATTTCCTAAAATATTTTCTGATTCTGTACTCGATGCTGATAAACTAGAAACGATATCTGTCTAGTAAGGTGAAAAAGTTACTCAAGGGGGTCAATGCCGTTTGGAGTCGAACCTATTTGACATGAATGCCATTTTCAGTACATGACATTCGCTTTTAATGGCCTCTTAAATACTCGTAAAAGTAAGGTAAATTCCCGTAGATATCAGTCCATCCCGTGACATCAACACCAATGGGAGTCTAAACTTGGTTCCGGTATTATCCAGCACAAGCTTTCTACATTTGATAGCACTTCGATATCTCGTGAGCATGCTTTGCCAAAACACTACAAAAGGCAATGAGCGCGTGCTATATCTAGGCAAAGCTGATTTTTTTCTTTTATATTTCTTTGTTGCTAACTTGGAAAGGGTAGTGTAGTTCCCGCAGTGCTGTCAAATCTACTTCCGCGAAAACGCAAGCGAACCTTCGATATCCGGAGCACCAGATGTCAGTAGCTTATCTAAGGCCGCGACCCAATATCCCGGCGAGCTGGAGATCCGGCCTTCCCGATGCTCTCCAAGCCTCCCTTGAGTGAGTGCCGAAGGGACTTTCTCTCGCTTGTAAGAGCGAGTTAAGCATGTGACCGGAATTCTAAAACTCGCAGCATAAGAGGCTGTAGCCGGACGAACTGGAGGATGACGGTTGGCAAATATATAGGATGGCTCAAGTCACCAGGCTCGATCTAAAAGGGGACCGTACAAATCGACGCCTGCACGTAGCAATCTAAACTTTTCGTCAAAGGTGTATTTCACAGGTCGGTTTTTTCTTGAAAATTACAAAGCGTAGTTCTCTTTCTGTAAAAAATAAGGCCAAGAAACTTGCCTGGGTCAACGGCGGGCGGCGACGCAGACGACAAGTGGAGGTGCGGGGTGTGTTTGCCGCACCTATTGATAGATGGCGCTACCTGCTTGTTTCGGTCAGGGATCTGGTTTTGGTTTGCTTCTAAAGAAATATCGAAAGTGCCCGCGTCGACCGTGGTTTATTCACACGAACATAATCTTTCTTGTAATCTACCTTCTGGCTTGAAAATAAATGCAGACAATGATAGCAAAACGTCAAGTAACAAAAATAAACGGAAACGCGGTTGCATAACGACAACGCTGACGGCGCTCTTGCAGCCGGCGGATTTCGTCTGCGTGTCGGTTCCTTTCTTTCGCTGGTCGGTTGTATCCCCGGACACTGCTTCCGAGACCTTGTTTTGTCGCGGTTGGTGGGAAAACAGCCACAATGCGTCACTTTGGACGCTATTTAGACCGCAGTTTTGAGACACGGGAGGCTGCCAAAGCAAGCTCTTGATAAACAGCAATTAATGGCTCTGAAAGAGCCAGTCAGCGGGAGCCCGCGGTTTTCGCGGTTGTTAAAGCCGCTGGTCATATGTACAAAATGGATAGATATCTGCTCTAGAGTTCTCGTTCTCGTTGTCTTCAGTCCACATGTCCACCTCGAACTTGGAGGCACTTGTGCAGTCTTGGCTCATAATCCCTGAAGGCTGCCTCCCGCATGTTGTCCGTGATCGCATCGAAGGCGGATAGAATGCGCTCTTTTAGTTCCGTCATCGTGCGCACGCGAACTGCGTAGACCTGGGCTTTCACGAAACCCCAAACAAGAAAATCACAAATTGTCAGGTCAGGGGACCGTGGGGGCCAGGGCATTGTCGGTGACACTCAACCCATCCAGTTGCCGGGAAAGGTTCTGTCAAGCCAGTCTCTCACTGTGGTGGCGTAATCCGGGGTGCTCCGTCTTGCTGGAAGATGCACACCTCCTTGCATGTGCGAAGCTTCCCGCTCCTGCAAGACGTCCTTTTCGAGTATGCGAAGGTAGGATTCGCCGGTGACCGTGCCCTCAAAAGAGAATGGACCGACAACGCCTTTCCTCCAAAGTCCACACCATACTACGACCCTTGGTGACTGGACAGCCTCTTCAATGATCCAGTGGGAGTTTGTCTCGGACCAGCAGCGGGTGTTTTGCTTGTTCACGTGCCCATCCAGATGAAAAATAGCTTCGTCCGTGAAAAGCAGAAACGGAAGGTGGTTCCTGTTTGTGGAGATGCGTCCAAGTTCGTCCACGCAGAACTGCTTTCGCCGTTCAT
>JAZHYW010015989.1:0-11146 GCA_037355805.1 Ixodes ricinus | reverse complement strand
CAACATACTTCGTTCGGTTACGTATTGCTAATTGCTTGTATCATTATTGACAAATGATGCCTTATACTGATATATCGTTTCCATATAAATAACAATATTCTATAATGTTTAAGGGTTATTATATATTGTGCTTATATTAATGTTGTATGAGATAGAAATAATTACATCCTCGTTTTTATGGCAAATATTACCACCTTTTTTTGTCCTTGTTCAAGTCTTCAGGCAGTATGTGAGAATACCTATTATAGAAGCACACTACATAATATTACTTATACTACATAATATTTGCACTGTAAAGTGGGAAATACAATATTCTGACATTGCTTGACAAACCGATTCACCGCTGTAAAATGCGCCATAAAAATAAAAACGAAACGCGTAGTGAGAAGGTGATTTAGGAACATTAAATTGTAGTACCCTATATTTAATTTGAATTTCTAGCGGTTTACACATAAAAACTTCGTTCGATTTATCAAACGTTAATCATTTTTTCAGGTGATGCATCCACGAGATCGTGTGATATGGTCAGAGAAGCATTGATGCTACCGGTCGGGAATGTAACGATCGAGTTTACAAAGCTGTGTGGATTATCGACAAAACAAATATCCTCTACCTGGTGGCTGTACCGAGGTCCTCACTCCTCAATGCATGGAGACATCACAATTTACTTCGAGTGCAGAGCGAGCAGTGTTTAATCACAACGTGATTGTGAAAAGGAACGTAATATCACGTCAATAAACCTTACATGGAAGATATTCCAGCATTTTCTGTGTTTGACTTGCAATTAGTGCGCATATTCTAAGCAGTTTTTTGTACCGCTAGGGTTGGCAACAATCACTCGTCGCGGTAAATGCAAGGATGCTTATTTGTACTTGCGACAGAATTTGAAAAATAAACGTGGTTGGTGACCCTTACGTGTGTGCTGTCTTCACTGTATTTCACTGGCTCGGCGTACGTTAGACGAGGCAATCTTCGTATCACGATCCATCGGCTAATTAACTAAAATTGCCTAATGAGCGTTTTAAATATTGGTTGTATGATAAATGTTCCACTTGCAGTATTAAAGCCAATCACGAATAATGGCTAGATAGATTTATACCATTTGCGAAAAGGCAATCGTCTTTGAGATATTCGATATATTTTCGCATGTTTGTCAGCATTGTTTCCAGTTCAAAGCGTGTGGGCATAGAAGCGCGCCTGATTATCTAGAGTGGGGAGCCCTAAATAACACTGAGAAGAGTGACTGGCACTTTGTCGTTATCTAGGCAGCGTCCGGCCCCACCAACCACGCGATGCCAAGATAAAGATAAAGATAAAGATTTAGCAAATGTTACTCTAGCTGCCACCAGTCCTTCCAGCCTGGCGACGATAAGATAAGCTGTCATGACTTCTTGCATTCTGTACAGAGCGGATCATGTCGAAATCGACTCCGTAAGTGTGACGTCATGGGTCCAAACAAACCGTTGCTAGGGTCGTTGTTATGGACGAATACATGTGGCTCGGTTTCGCTACGAAAACCCGACCGTTCAAAAATCAGGAGTAGGATTTAAACTTCTAAAAATCACAGATATAGAAAGCTTGAATGTCATATATGTTTCGACAGAAGTGTGCCGGTAATCGCTCGTTTCTGAAATATTTACGACTGCAACTTCCGGTCCTCAAGATGCCTGCAGCAGACGACGAATGCAAGAAGTATGCCCTCTGCCGCACGCCGGCCGTCCAAGTGGGGCCGTCGTTTGCATCATGTGAATAAAGACGATATTCTGACATCGCATTTGTTTGAAATATAATGAGTTTCATACACTCTTAAGATTTCATAGTAGGGTGCGATGCAAAATATGGTTTATCGAAAGTCCGGGCGTCGATCGAGATGATAGTCTGCTAAAAGATCGCATTGTACCCGCGAGAAAAGCACTTCAGGCGAACGGTTGAGATCCCAAATTTTGTTTGCGGACTCGCGCTATGCGAGGGTGCTTCGTATACCTGGTTGTAACCATCGCGTGGAGAGAGATTCTTGCAGTTTCTTCAGATTTCCGCAAGACCCCAAAGCGCGAAAGAACTGGATAAAAAACATAAGGTGAGTCTATTACAGACTGTACTCGCATCGCGGGTTCGATGAAGATCTTCACCAAAAGAGCACATCCACGGAATTTGATGTATACCAAGGGGGAAAAAAGCAAAATACTGCGAAATCGCGATAGACATGCAATTCTTTAATAACCTGACAACCACAATAATAAAATAATAATAACAAACGACTTACCTCGACGGCGTACGATTTGTTTCTCATGGTGGCCTGCACTACGCCGGTAATGCACTTCAGGTCGTCGTCGTAACTGATCTGCGTGACGTGGTTTTGATTTTACCGCATTTTCACCCCTCGTAACTAAGCTGGGTTGTTCACAGGAAAAAAACGCACATTGCGGAGGCCTCTACGGCCACGGCAATCCACTTGTTTTTGTCGCTTGTTTACCGACGCATTTCAATGAAGACGCCCGCTGCAACAGAGGCCAGCAAATCTATCGTGTCGTCTGCTACCAAAGCAAAGCGGAGTGTAAGACTTCAGAAATGGCTTTCATCGTTGCAATATGACACTGAGACGACAAGAACATCTTCATAATTAGATATCAAGAAGTTAGGTTGCTTACAAAAAATTATTTACTTACTTGTAAGCAAAAATCTAGCCTCATGTGGAGTCTCCATGCATTAGTCCATAGCAACGTCCCTAGCAACGGTTTGTTTGGACCCAAACGCCATGTTGTGACGTCATCACTTACAGGGTCAATAGCGGAGGCGATAAGAAAATTGAAACCGAAGTTTTCGAGTGGTGTTGACGGTATACCAAGTTTTATTATCAAAGGATGCGGTGATTTGTTTATTCCCATTTTAAAACACATTTTTAACTCTCACTGAGGTCTTGTGTGTTTCCGTCACTTTGGAAGAAATCAGTTATTGTTCCGATTTTAAAGAGTGGTGATGCCTCGGTTGTTACGAATTATCGTCCTGTTTCTCTGCTCTGTGGGTTTTCCAAGGTTTTCGAGATTGTTGTACATACCCGGATGCTCTTTTATTTCCGTCAAAAATTAACACCTTTGCAGCATGGTTTCCTCAGTGGTAGGTCTGTCCAGACCAATTTGTGTACTTTTCTAGATTTTTGCGCTCCATGTGTTTCAAATAGAGGGCAAGTTGACACAATATACTTTGATAAGACCAAAGCTTTTGATAAGGTCAGTCATAAATTGCTCTTGCATAAATTGTTTTTATGTGGTCTATCTCCAAAGTTATGTGAGTGGTTCCAGAGTTACCTGTCACTTCGCCCGAATTCTGTTCGGGTTGTTGACAGTTATTCCTATAGTTATTTTTCAACGTCAGGTGTTCCCCAGGGGTCGATCCTGGGACCTCTCTTGCTTTTAGTCTTTATAAATTACTATAGTATCTTGTGTCCAAAGTTCCCAGTTGTTACTTTTCGCGGATGATATCAAGTTGTTTAAAATGATTCACTCTCCTGTAGACTGTGATATACTACAGCGTGATGTGTCTTGCATCTCTCAGTGGTGTGAAGCAAAATCTATTAATGCTTAATCCTGCTAAAACAAAGGTCCTATCTTTGTGCCGACGCCATGTGCTTTTTAATTTTACTTATCATCTCGATATCATGCCCATTGAACGTGTACTCTGTGTGAAAGATCTTGGAGTGTTCATTGATAGTGCATTGTCTTTTGAAATTATGTATCGTTTGTGGTTGGAAGTTCAATGAGAGTGCTGGGAACCATATCAGGTTTGACGAAGAATTTCAGGAAGCCTTATTGTTTGTTACAACTTTACAAATCTTTAGTTAGGTCACGACTGGAATTTGTTTCGGTAATATGGAACTCAATATCTAAAACACAAGCCATGACCATTGAACGTGTTCAGAAAAGACTGATTCGTATTGTTTACGATAGGTACTTTGAAATGCGCTGTTATTATAACTATGAATACATACTAAGGTCATTTTCGCTTACACCTTTGTCTGACAGGAGAGCAATTCATGATTTTGTATTTTTGCATAAGGTTGTTAATGGTGTCATCGACTCGCCACCACTGCTCAGCAAAGTAAATATTCATGTTAACTTTCGCAATACCAGACATCTCGTATGCTTTGACGTTCGTTCACCATGTTGTACTTCACCGCTTTCTCGGATTCAGACATTGTATAACAGCATCGCTCCTGTTCACCTAGATTTCCATGCTACATCTATTTCATTGTACCGCCTTCAGTTGAATAGCCTTGCAATTTGCTGATAACTTTTTTTGTGATTGGTATTATGCTAACGTGTTTCTAGGGTCGTATTGGTGCACCAGAGAGAAGACCACTGTGGTTGTTTCTGGGCACTGAAAAATAAAGACATTATTATCATTATGTATTGTAAGAAGAGGGGACCGGCGCAGGTACATGCACTTGTACCAATCGATAACAAGGACTTTTATCAAACCATTACCGTGTTCCGCGCACGCACTATTGGAACATTTTAAGCATGCTTTAAACGCACGCCCCGCGGTCACGGTATCACCCGGACGCAAATTGTATAAATTGGGTTAACCAGTATTAGTGGTTGACTTTAAAACTGCAATTGGAACATGGATCCGTAAAACCAATACTCAGAAAGTTCATTAGATAATTTTAGTTAATTAGCTGACGTTTCGCGATGAATTTTGATACATCTAACGTCCACCAGGTTCATTAAATACGCGATTCAGTATCAGCACTAATGTAAGGGTCACCCACTTTTCTTTAATCCGTTAGCATTAGAACGCTCGTTTTGACGAAAACCCTGTGGTGTTTTTCGTTTCCCAGTTGTCGCGTGTGACGCTCTTACTGGTCGAAGCGCTGACGTCAACACGCGTCAACCTCTCCCTATCTCCCCGGCGCTGACAAACTGACAGACACCGCCGCGTTTTTTCCAAACGAGCCATTCCGTTTTGGTGAACTTACGCGCACAGCTGGCGCGGAGCAGAGAGGCGAAGTCGCCGCGCAACACATCCAGAATACAAAACCGTAGCGCTGAATGAGGTGGCTTGATCGGAGAAGGCCAACGCTGGACACAGATTGGCAACGAGTGCAGCGTCAGCGCTCGGCTTCGAAGTTAAGTTTGAGCCAAACGTTGACGCGATCGTCATGTCCGATCTGTGCCCACGCGTTGACCTTCTCTGATAATGCCATCTCATTCTGCACTAGGGGTTTGTTAGCCAGGAGCTGCTGCGCGCGCGGGGTGGAATGCAGGCGTGCACAGTTGCCTTTCTGTCGCAGGTTGTTCTTCGATCTGGGTTTCCGTAGTAGCGGTGCGTGGGCTGTGTTGTGTGTGTCTGTAGTTAAAACGATGGATCCGGTTCACTGCACGAGTGATATGGATGCGATTTTTCCACGAGTGGTATAGATGTGGTTCTTTCCACGAGTGATATGGATGCCCGCATCCATGGGCGTCGGCGTATACTTTGAGAGGTAGAGGGTGTGAAAAAAATTACATACTCGCGGATTCTAGGGGATCCGTTAGCATGACCCTTGGGAAGCGCCACACACGTCCTCCTTTGGAAAACGCTAACACTGGCCCCGTAGTGTGGCCAAAAAGAGGCAGCAAAAGGAAAAGAAAAAGTGATGGGGTAAGCGTTAGCGTTTCCCAAAGAGGGACGTGTGTGCCGTTCCCAAGGGTCAGGCTAACGCATCCCTGAGGGCTCCACCAATGAATCTTCCTGTAATTTTTTTATCTGTTACATGTAAAATAAAATACCCAGTATATTTTAGCGCGCGGGGCCGAGCAAGCAGCACTCGGTCACGGACTTCTAGAAGATTTCGTGTTTATTCTTACTCGGGACGCAACTTTTATAATTTCGTCCTACTTCTTTGTTCTCGAAAGTGCCTGTTTATTCTCACCCCCAACTTTCGACGCTCGAACCTTCTGGGCCGAATTTATTCGAGATGCCGGACTAACACTAGATAAGGAGCTGCGCGTGACCTTGTCGAGTTGATTTTCGCTCTTGCTTTCTGTTACGTCGCCAAATCGCGGCCCGTTTTCCTGCTGTCTCGACGCTCGTTCTTTCTTTTGTTTGGCACAAGTTCGCCCCAATAAACTTTCAGTTGGCAACGGGGTTTTCGCCACTTCTGCTCCTGTCATTCGTGACAATATAAACAAGTGAAATAAATATTACGTTACAGCTCAGTGTTTCCACGTCAGATCCTACAATGGTGGTGTGGGTCATATATCTTATAATTATTTAAAACATATATGTCAAAACCATGTTTCTGGGTGGAGCATTGAGCTCTATGTGAACGCCATAGCTAGTTTTCTTCCGGAGATATAAAATTTTGAAAGCTCGAAGCTTGGAGATTGCCAAGGTTTCGCTATGGTACGTCGTACATGCAGTCAAGTTCACACCAAAACATGCACGTAGTATAATTTTATTTATTTTTTTACAGCGGAACTGTTAAGGGCTAGTTTCTTTAGGATCGTGTCCGGTACCAAACAAATGTCGACACAACACTCTGGTTGCCGCCGTCGCTCATAGATGGCGGTAGCTGTCCAGAGTGTTGTGTTTGCCGGTTGTCTGCTTGCCGCCGTCGCTCATAGATCGCGGCAACCTTTCCAGCCTCGGCAACCAGACAACTGGTTGCTGCCGTCGCTCATAGATGGCGGCAACATTTCTTCGGAGGAAGAAGAGCGGGAACGGAACGAGCGGCGATGTGCGCAGCAGCGCGAATGGTTCCGCAACCGCCGCGAGGCCGCTATCGCCTCAAGTTCCACTGCGTCGAGCGCTTCAGATTTCCTTGCGAAAGAAGAGCAGATCGCTCGCCTTGAAAGCCACCGCCGAGAACAGAAGCTACAGCTCCGCTGCTCTTCCTTCTTTCACCAAAGTGGAAAGGCTGAAAAGTTGTTTCAGTTTATTTTGGAAGGGTTCACAATATGTACACTGAATATAAAAAGAAGTCAATAATTTTTTTTGCACACAAATTTGAAAGCAAACTGTTTTAGGGACACATTCACAAATTATTTACCAGCGAACTACTTTATATAAAACGACGCAAACATGTATCAAAATTACTATCTCTATATGCATTTTACGAATATATAAGTAAAATATGCTTTGTCATTTTAGTAGCTTTGTTATGAGTGCAGAAACTAAGCTCATTTCTCTAAATGTGGCCAAATTGCACGTCACTTCCGAAAAACAAACTCAACTTTTTTATTTTCTTTATAAACTCTTCTTAACCGTTTACAGTGACTTGAACTAACTTGTTATGGCGAAACATTGAGAAACGTATCACCTACTTAAGAGAAAGACGACAAAACCTACACTCAAATTGAGCTAGCTTGTCTTCGTTATAGGGATTTTGCCGGAGGACGTCGGTTACAAGGAAGCATTTTTTAAAACCGAAAATGCTATACAGCGGTGCAGCTCTATGATAGGACATGTAAAATCATGTTTTCCCTACCTTAGGTTGACATTTGTGTTTAGTTGCGTTGCCTCCCAAGCCGCCATCCCCCAACCCACCTCCCCGCCCTCCCCCCCCCTTTCCCTGGGCATTTTGCTCACAATTGACTGTCGGCGGACGCCACTGGTGTCGAGTCACATTCCAGTCGTTCGAGATATAATTAATCTTGTACGTATATATTCCTGATGTTAATTTCTGTTGCCTAATATAAATATTTCACCGAAAAGCTTGTCATAAATATGTTTTACAAAGTAAAGCATTTTTGTACATACCATCAAATATTCTACTGCGGGTGTTTTCGATCAGCAAGGGTACTTTGCGCTTTCGGGCATTGATGTCACGTTTTTTGTTGAACTGACAGCACTGTCGATATTAAAGCATGAAATGCGTTTTAACGAGAACCCCTATCTCAAACATTTGTCCAAACGACCGTCTCTCTGTCCGTGCATTTCCCGCTAAATTTAGCGGGAAAACTGAAAAAGTAGTATTTAAATAGCGTGACGTCAAATTGCGGCATGTGATCAGACTTCACGTGACCTATACACCCGTTACATTTCCCCTTCCGAAGTCGGCCGGAAAATGAATGTCACGTGACCTCAACACTTAATTTAGTTTCTGCCCTAAATTTAGCGGGAAAATTTACGTCCCGTGGACTGACATCACCAATTGGCTTTTCCCGCTTAAATTCAGCTGGAAATTTGATGTCACGTTACCTGACGTTACAACACCTCTACATCAATTAAATTTATTTGCTAAATCAAGGGAAAAAATTTGCGTCCCGTGACTTTTTCTCCCAGTTTGCATGCTCAATGTTGCGGAAAAATCAATAAAAGGTGACGTCATTTTCCCTGCTAAATTTGGCGGGGAAACTGAACTGGTGTTGAGGTCACGTGACGTCAATTTTCCCGCTAAATTCAGCAGGAGAAACTGAATTTGTTCATAGGTGACGTGATACCAAACCTGGTGACGTAATTTGCCCCGCTAAATTTATAGGGGAAACTATTACAACGAGCGGTTTATTATGGCTATTACCACTAGCGGATTATTTTCGGCTTCCGGTTGGCCATGAGAGCATGTCAAGCCCTCTATCTGCGTCTGGTGCACGCACCGGCTCTGCCCGCTCCTTCCATTGACCAGACTTTCTCTGTACATGGCTCTGAGTGTAGGTAGCGCGGCCTAGGCCATGCCCACGAACGTAGTTAACTGCGCTGCATTTTTTGGCTCTCATCGTTTGGAGAGACGATTGACGAGAAGAATGTTCGTTGTAAAATTGTGTCTCTCTTCGCTGGTAGTGTTTCATTCGACATTATTTTATGTCTCAGAAACGATCCATATAAATAAGCATCATCGTTTTTTTTTTTTTTATCTTTCGCGAGATTGTATTTTGCATTGGTCTCATACCGACAAATATGGCTGCTGGCGTTTTCGGCCAGAAGTTGTTTCGGACCGCGAAGCTCGTTGAGCTCGCCTGTCTTGATGAGTGAAAGTCATTTGCGTTCACCGAGGTGTTTATGGCAAGATATAAACAGACGTAGTTTGCAGCAAAAAACTGTCGCAAGTTGGAGCCTTCGGAAGCGCTGTGGGGTGCTTGTTTTCGTAGGGGTCAAGTGCTGATTGTTAAGCGAGTTGGTATTGCACGTAAAAAAACATGATTGCGCTTTAAGACAAGGACAGAGGAAGAACAGACAGATGTGGTGTCTGTTCTTCCTTTGTCCTGTATCTGGCGCACTCATGTGTTCGTAGGGGGACTGACATAACCTAGCGTCCCACGTCCACTATATTGCTTCATGTGGCTCGATTTGTTCGCTTGCGCGTTTTGATGCTGAATAAAAATGTTAGTTCTCGTAAAAATGTTAGTTCCCGAATACTCTGTGAAATGTGCAATCGTCGTGATTGCAACCATGGTTTCAGTACCGAAAAGATACCTCCCTGGTAAGAATTTGCGAGCCATTTGTCTGGAGGCAATCGGACGTTCGGATCGTATCAATATTTTTCCAGATATGTTCTCGTCATTTCGCTTCGGAAGGAAAGTAGCTCTCAACTTCTGGAGTGCACCTGGCCTGCCAAAAAGAACATTTTGAATAGTGTTATAATTGTGCGTCATGATACCCTGCTCGCGGATGCCATGCGAGAAAAAAAAAATAAGAACAGAAAAGCAGATATGACTCGTATAATCATTTTCTTAATCTTCTTAGTCCTCTCGGTCGCTTTTCGCCGCACATTGACAGACGCTGATGTGACAAGCATGTAGCGCCCTCTCTCGTCCGCCCGTCGATGGCCAACAGGCTCGGCGGGCAACATTGATCACCGCGTAAATAAACGCCGGGAGCGCACGCCGCCCATAGAGAAATATAGTACTACGTAAAGAGTGGCCACTCAAGCCGTTTCGCGGCCCAGGAGTTAGGGACTCTACTGGCCGTTAGTAGGCGCAACAGTGCCACTTATTTTGAACTTTTGTCAGATATATAATATTAATAAATAACTTCATTGTATAGAGTAAACTTTTAAAATTATTACGAACTTTGAAAACTTTCAAAAACGACTTCAACGGCTGTGGCTATGGCTGCGGCACGACGGTTGGCTTCGGAGTCGTGGACTCGACGGAGGGCAAACGGAGGGCGGATACTTCGGCTGCTTGGTCTGTGTCTCTTGCCTCGTTGTGTGGGTTGAGTTGGTTCTGCGGCTTGTTGTCTCGTGCGGGTTTCTAGTCATTCTTCCGTTGCGGTCATGGTATACGGTATATGTAAGAAGTATTGTGACTGTAGTTTCTTTGTTGACGGACATTTGCATTCGGTCACTGAATTTAGAAGCCACTGGGCCAGTCATATGTGCAAGCGCCTTTCAGCACATGGTCATATGTGCAAGCGCCTTTCATGGAACTTGGACGGTAATTTTTTTAAATGCCCTCCATCATATTGCATTTGTCGCTGTAAGTCTCGCTGTAATACAGTACTTTTTTTCCAGTGTACAACTGTTGACGCGTTATTCATACATTTTGCATGTGTATTGTTATTTTTGTAATGTATGAATAACATACATCACTCCTTGCCTTCAGAGTTGATGTTTGTTTTGCTTGTCATAGTTACAAAAATAAATACTTTTGTGTGTCAATCCCTGGTGTCGTCCCATGTCGTCCCTTCAAGAGAGTTAGCACAAATGTGAAAATATCCTTTTCGGTGTGCGGTCAGTTTGAATTATATGTAGCGCTGGATGACTTTTCTTCTGCAGTACAATTAAGGTATGCTTATAAAACAATTCTATTTTAAACAAAAACCATGCTAGTTACAATAACACTGACTCGTTAAACTAGAGGGCGCATGCTACTACCCGATACAAAAATACCGCCAGAATTCGCCTTGAATCCATTCATTCATCTGGCCAGCGGTTACTGCGTGTATCCATCCATTCAACACTCAACTAGGGACTATACTGGCCGCTGGGTGCGCTCGCTGACGCTGAATTGGGCCGCTGGGGCCTATGGAAGTGTCCGCTCTTTACGTAGTACTATATTTCTCTATGCGCCGCCCCCGTCAGTCATCGTCCACCCTCACAACCAGGCTGCAAGGCGTCTCGTCTCGGCGGGTGCTTCGGCCCCCTTCGTCCACGTTCGAGAAAGATTGTGACACTGGCGACGAGGAACCGGGGCACTGGAGGCCAACAACGTGCACGGTTCGGCCC
>JAZHYW010015988.1:0-42728 GCA_037355805.1 Ixodes ricinus | reverse complement strand
GCCCCAGCGTTCGACTCTGCTGTCACGCCGACTTCGACGCCCGCGACGCTCTCTTGTTATCTTTCTTTTCCCTTTTATTTTTGGGCACAAGTTCGCCCCATTAAACGTTCAGTTTATTCAGTTATTATCGCCTCATCACTTGTCATTCGTGACATTTTGGTGGAGGTGCGGGGTAACGCTTTCTATGCCCGTGAAGCGTACACCTATAAAGACATCCCGGCCAAGTGAAGTGCTCAGCCCCGGAAGGCTACCCTTCGCAGAAGACACCGATACCCGATCAAGTCGCCGCAACCAAGGCCTACCCCGGAATTCAGACCCCTGCCAGAGAAACCAAGGAAGAAGACCGTGACGATGGCCACTCCACCCGTCGTTGTCCTACCCGTCGCTGCCCGTACGCCCACGTCCTTCCATGGTGAGCCTTATGAAGACATCGAAGACTGGCTACAGCAGTACGAGCGAGTGGCCCAGCACAACCGATGGACGGACGAACAGCGCCTGCAGAATCTTTACTTCGCGCTCGAAGGGACGGCCAGGCACTGGTTCGAGAATCGCGAGACTTCCTTGATCTCGTGGACCTCCTGCAAGGATGCGCTGAGACGAACATTCACCAACCAATATCGACGGGAGAGGGCCGAGGACCTTCTTCGAATGAGGACCCAGGGCGCAAACGAGACTATCACCAGTTTCGTCGAGGATGTTTTGCGCCTGGTCGCTCGCGCCGACCCGCAAGCCACCGACGAAAAGAAGCTGCGGATACTAATGCGAGGTGTAAAGGACGACATCTTCGGTGGTCTTGTTCGGAACCCCCATCGACCGTCGAAGATTTCGTCACGGAGGCCACGAACATGGAACGTGCCCTCCTCGCAAGAGCCAGCCACTACCATCGGCACTCGAGCGTCGCTGCTGCTTCTGCATCGGGCTACGACATCAGCCCAAGCATCCCCGGCCTTCGCGACATCATCCGTGACGTCGTCCGGGAGGAGCTTAGAAGCTCCTGCCGACTGCTGAACGCCCGGCCTCAATCTCCATTGCCGAGGTCGTCCGAGACGAGGTTCAGCGAGCGATCCAACCAGATGTCCCTGTCACCGTGGCCGCACCCGAAGAACCGACGCTGACCTACGCCGCCATGGCCCGACGACCGCCGCAAGCTCACCGCCAGGTCACGGCACCACCCCGACGTGAACCTCCAGCGCCGCAGTATTCCCGCCGCCAGGAAGATCGGGCGCACGTCCGCCCAGAACAAGCTGCGCCACGAAAGACCGACGAGTGGAGGACGGCCGATCGACGCCCGTTGTGCTATCATTGCGGTGAAGCCGGCCACATTTACCGTCGATGCCCCTACCGACAACTGGGGCTGCGCGGGTTCCACCCGAACGACCCGCGTCCAAGGTACGACGAACGCCCTCGCGACATCGAGGAGTACCTCCGACGTTCGCCATCTTCTACGCCGCCTCTCCGCCGATGAGTCCCGCTCACCGTCGCCCAGACGGTCAGCGTCTCCAGCGCCACGACCCCGCCGAGAGAGCCTGTCTCCCCTGCGTCGCCGGGAAAACTAAGTGCGGCAACGCCTGGAGGTGGCGTTGCCGAAGACGACCGAAGTAAAGAGCCTCCAAGAACGACGGAGCGCTCCCACTCTCCCGACGCTACGCATCGCAACGACGCCCCTGAAACGGTGTCCAACAACCTAAACGTCGTCATCGACGGCGTCGACGCATCAGCACTCGTGGACACCGGAGCAGACTACTCAGTCTTGAGTGGGAGGCTCTCCCGCCGCCTTCGAAAAGTCATGACGCCGTGGGATGGACCCCAAATACGAACCGCCGGAGGACACCTCATTACACCAGTCGGGAGATGCACTGCTCGCGTCGAGATCCACGGTGAGACGTGCCCTGTGAAGTTCGTCGTTCTGCAAGACTGTGCGAGGGATGTTATCCTCGGAATGGACTTTCTCTGCGAGTATGGCGCCGTCATCGACCTCGGAGCAAACCGGTTGACACTACGAAAACCTGTTTCACCACCGGAGGAACCCAAAGCGACATCATCCGCGGTCCGAGTTCTCGCAAGCCACGTGAACTTACCGCCGCGGTCGAGTGTTTTCGTGCCCGTCGGGATCACCGAAGCTTTCTGCGGCGAAGTTCTGCTCGAGGGAAGCCTCCAGTTGCTCCTAGGAAGAGGAATAGGCGTCGCAAGAGGAGTAGCGGAACTTCAGGATGGCCGCACTGTGGTACTCGTGACGAACTTTCGGAATGAAACGCAACACCTCACGAAAGGTGCAGCCGTTGGCCACGTCGAGGACCTCCAAAACTCCGCCGAAATCGCCGCCATTACTGACGAACCCTTGACACCTCAGCAAGACAGTACGTCGCCTGCGCAGCTCGACATCGACCCTAAGCTTCCGGGCCCGAAACGACGGCAGCTGATTAACCTCCTCGCCGAATACCGCGACTGCTTTGCTACGTCGTCGAAGGTGCGCCAAACAGCCGTTGCGAAGCACCGCATCGTTACCGAGGACGACGCGCGCCCTGTGCATCGATCACCGTACAGAGTCTCCATTAAAGAAGGGAGGTGATCCAGGAGCAAGTTCAAGAGATGCTGAACGACGACATAATCCAGCCATCAAGCAGTCCGTGGGCCTCTCCAGTCGTACTGGTTAAGAAGAAGGACGGAACGCTTAGGTTCTGCGTGGACTACCGACAGCTGAACGCGGTGACGAAGAAAGACGTCTATCCACTCCCCCGCATTGACGACACTTTAGACCGGCTGCGCCACTCTCGATACTTTTCATCGATGGACCTGAAGAGCGGCTACTGGCAGATCGAAGTCGACGAACGGGACCGAGAGAAGACAGCTTTCGTCACGCCGGATGGACTGTACGAGTTCAAGGTTATGCCCTTCGGACTGTGCACGGCGCCAGCAACTTTCCAGCGTGTCATGGACACCGTACTGGCAGGACTGAAGTGGCAGAGCTGTCTCGTCTACCTCGACGACGTCGTAGTGTTTTCCGGCGACTTCGACGAGCACTTGCGACGACTCCGAGCTGTTCTCCAAGCCATACAGACCGCCGGACTCACCCTGAAGCCGTCAAAGTGTCGGTTCGCCTATGACGAACTGAAGTTCCTAGGTCACGTGGTTAGTAACGAAGGCGTTCGCCCCGACCCAGAGAAGACTCGCGCCGTCGCAGCATTTCCAGCGCCGAGAGACAAGAAGGCCGTGCGAAGGTTCCTTGGATTATGTGCCTACTATCGCCGCTTCGTTCGAGATTTCGCAAGGATTTCCGCACCGCTCACAAACCTCACGAAGGACGCCGAGAAGTTCGAATGGGCCGAGGAGCAGCAGCAGGCATTCGACGAGCTGAAGCGACGACTGCAGACTCCTCCTGTTCTTGGACATTTCGATCAGGATGCGGAAACCGAAATTCACACGGACGCAAGTAACGCTGGACTTGGCGCGGTACTGGTGCAAGTGCAACAAGGCACCGAGCGAGTTATCGCCTACGCAAGTCGGACACTGTCCAAAGCGGAGAAAAATTACTCCACGACTGAAAAAGAATGCCTTGCGGTCGTCTGGGCAATCACGAAGTTTCGTGCCGTACTTGTACGGGAGCCCGTTCCGTGTAGTCACGGACCACCACTCGCTCTGCTGGCTTGCGAACCTCAAGGACCCGTCAGGACGACTCGCTCGATGGAGTCTCCGACTACAGGAGTTCAACATGACTGTGGTCTACAAGTCAGGCCGCAAGCACAGCGACGCCGATTGCCTGTCCAGAGCCCCTGTCGAGACATCCTCCGGTAGCAGCGACGACGATGACGACGAGTGCTTCCTAGGGGCGGTGAACACCGACGACATGGCGCGACGTCAAAGAGACGATCCTGAGTTGCGCGCCCTAATCGAGCACCTCGAAGGACGAGGGGGTACTATCCCCCGTGTCTTCTTGAGAGCCCTGCCGACCTTCGTCCTCCGACAAGGTGTGCTTTACAAGGAGAACTTCGGAGACAACAGCTCGCCATGGCTGCTGGTAATCCCTGCCGACCTTAGAGAGGAGATCTTCCAAGCCTGTCACGACGACCCAACGGCTGGGCACCTTGGCTACAGCAGGACGCTCGCCAGGATTCGAGAAAAATACTACTGGCCAAGGCTACCGAAGACCGTTCACCTCTACACTCGATCATGCCACGAGTGTCAGCGACGCAAGAAACCGCCGACGAAGCCATCAGGACATCTGCATCCGATTGCTCCCCGTCTACGCCGTTCCAGCAGATCGGAATGGATTTACTTGGCCCTTTCCCGCCGTCAACGTCGGGAAACCGCTGGATAATCGTCGCCACAGATTATCTCACACGGTACGCCGAGACGAAAGCCCTTCCATCAGGTACGGCTGTGGAAGTCGCCAAGTTTTTCATCGAGTCCATTGTCCTCCGGCACGGCGCCCCCGAAGTCCTCATTACCGACCGTGGATCATCGTTCATGGCCCAGCTGACGCAAGAGATCCTTCGTCTCAGTGGCACCGGCCACCGTCGAACCACTGCGTACCATCCGCAGACAAATGGACTAACAGAACGGCTGAACAAAACCATCGCCGACATGATCTCAATGTATGTCGACGTAGAGCACAAGACTTGGGACGAGGTGTTACCCTACGTCACATTTGCTTACAACACGGCGGTGCAAGAGACCACAGGAGTAACACCGTTTCAGCTGGTGCATGGCAGAAAAGTGTCGACCATGCTCGACGCAATGCTACCCCACGAGCCAGCTGACGATGGGATACCCGACGCCCAGGTGGTTGCTCAACGAGCCGAAGAAGTTCGCCAGCTCGCCCGACTCCGAATTCAAGATCAACAACGTGTCGACGCTACCCGGTACAACCTTCGCCGGATCGACGTTCGCTTCAAGCCCGGAGACCGTGTGTGGGTTTGGACCCCAATACGACGACGCGGTCTAAGCGAGAAACTCCTGAAGCGCTACTTCGGACCCTACAAAGTGCTTCGCCGACTCGGCGATCTGAACTACGAGGTGATGCCCGACGGAACACGGACTTCATCACGCCACCCTCCACGACCCGAAGTCGTCCACGTCGTGCGCCTCAAGCCGTACTACGCGCGATAAGACTGTGAACTGTGATCTCGTGCAACACTTGATAGGATTGTGTTTTGCCAGCCTCCGTATTTTCCCATTCTTTTGTTTGTCCTGCTCTGTTTTGTTGTCTTTCACGTGGCATCGAGACGATGCCTTTTTAAAGGGGAGTAATGCCACGCGCGTCGGCGAGCAAGCGCGTGCGTGGCCGAGTGGTTACCGCGCTTGACTTTCGTGCGGAGGCCCAGGGTTCGATTCCTGAGAGTTCCGCGGATTTTATTTATGCTTTCAGTTTAATGTTCTGGTGAATTCGAGAACATTGTTGTTTATTCTAGGCCCGAATGTTCTACGCGTCGAACCTTCCACGCCGATTATTCCAGAAGCCCACGCGTGTACATAAGGGGCTCCGCGTGGCGAGCCGCAGTCAGTTTCGCCCCAGCGTTCGACTCTGCTGTCACGCCGACTTCGACGCCCGCGACGCTCTCTTGTTATCTTTCTTTTCCCTTTTATTTTTGGGCACAAGTTCGCCCCATTAAACGTTCAGTTTATTCAGTTATTATCGCCTTATCACTTGTCATTCGTGACAATATCATGTGACACATTTCTGTCCTACAGAGAGCGGTCATGTGTTTCGCGCCACCCCCTGATTTCCTCGAAGCAGCCGTCGCGCTCGCTCATAGCCACACAAAGACACAAGAGAACGTGGATAGGCTTCATGAATGGCGAGGTCGAGGAAAGATGGACAATGCAGCGAAGCTCCCTCTGCCTACTTTGTCTCTCCTTCTCGGGCTAAAAGTAAGCTGATTCTGTTTTGCTTGCATTTTTTATTTTTTGCTTTATACAACCCCGATTTTGAGTTGGTCTATAAATCCGAACACTTGGCCGACATTGCCGATTCACAAACGACACTCCCAACACTCAACGAAAAACGGCAACGTGTACGGTATGTCGGGCTGGCGTTGGCACTGACCCATCCGATACTACACAGATATCTGCTGGATCAAAATGGTACCGGCACAATTTTTCCGATTTGAAACTAATAAGGAGTTTTAGGGAACCGTTTTCGCACATCCGATAGGGTACGATGGACCCTCTGCTACGAACTGCGTATATGTGAGTCTTTTGCAGTAGCGCATGCGCAGTGCGCACCGGAGGGCCCATGGTACCGTATCGGATGTGCAAGAACGGTTCCCTAAAACCAGTGTTGGACAAAATACTCGATAAAAGTTTTTAATTTAAGTTACTAAATACCTGCGTCGTAAAGTACAAATACTTTGAAATGTAATCCAATTACTTTTGAAGATACTTCCGCATTGTGTAATTTGTATCGAAGTCAGTGACAACGACAATGGACCTTTGTAGAAACACCGGTTTGAGAGTAAATGGTTCTAGTACCCTCCCTCTCTTCCTTCTAACCAAGCAGAAATATTTTTTGACGACTTCAGGGCAGAAGATAACGCACAATGGGGACAAAGTTGAGTATAGGGGAGCCATATCTAGGTCAGAGCGCCTCAATGGGTGAACAGTATGTGACTCACGTTTTGGGTGTGGAACGGGTGGGAGAGGCCATGCGCGCGCGTTGTTTTCTAGCCACTTAGTCTCGAACCCAGTCGCGTGTCTAGGTGGCAGCACATATTCGCCAAAGGGTTCATTATACAGCTGCGCAAATCTTGGTTACCAGAATGGTTTATTAGCACGCAACAACACAAAACAAAAAAATAAACAAAAGTATCGTAGGGCTAATTTATGCAGTAACAATAAGGAGCAGAATATTGTCACGAATGACAAATGATGAGGCGGCGAATAACTGAAGAAACTAAACGTTTAATGGGGCGAACCTGTGCCCAAAACAAAATAGAGGAAGGCTAGCGCCTCAGGCGTTTATGTCGGCGAAAGAGCAGGATCGAGCGATGGGGCGAGACTGACTCCGGACTGCCACTTGGAGCACCTTTTGTACCCGCGTGGGTTTCTTGAAGATTCTGCGTACAATGTTCGGCGCGGAGAACATTCGTAACTCGATCAGACGAGAAGGTTCTCAAACTTACGAGAATGTCAAGTTGAAAGAATAAATAAAGAGGAGTCCGCTTCCTGGTATCGAACCCGGAACCTTCGCGCGAGAACGAAGCGCGGCAACCATTCGGCCACGCGCGCGCTCGGCAATGCGCGGGGCAATAAGTATTACTGATACATGTTACAAAACATTTCTGGGACAACAAGAAAAAGTCGCCTTAGCTATTGGGGAGGAGATCAGACCGTGGCGCCCCAAGCGGTTAGCTTTAGAACTAGATGGATCGGGACAACAAATACTATGACTTAGCGCTTGGCTGACTTAACCGAACGCGGCGTCAGCGTTCGGCTGGAGTTTGTGTTCTCCGGTGAGGGAAAGGAGGGGCTCTTTTGTTTCCACTCCGGCCTGCATGAACAATGCAGCATGCACGGTGCCCAGCTCAGCACAAAAGCCCAAGTGGGTCAAGCTCGCATCCTCTGACGACTGCTTTCGGGAGAGATCCGGCACTTAACGTCACTACGCTATTTGTTAGTATTTTTACATTACACTGTGCCCCGCGCTCTATTAAAAAAGATAACATGAACATGCCCGCAAGGCCTGTGGGCGTGTGCACAGGCCTTCTGTTGGGTAAACACATAGGTGTGGAGCCAACAAATGGGGCAATGCGCCTCGCCAATAGCGACATCGCAGAATATCACGTCCTGTGGCACACCTTAGAGGCATCGTTTAACTACAATTCCTATTCCCAATAGGGCGAGTTCACTATAAACGAACTTGGGATTCGGATATGAGTGTCTGGATAACAAAGAGAACCCACATAATAGCCACGGCAGTGGTTGCACCTTATTCTAGTAGGTTGCGTTCAGAAAGGCACTCAACGTTGGGGGACACTTTGTTGGCATTTTGAGAGGTCATTCAGCTCATAGTTTGTTTCCTGTCCTGTTCTCTGCTTATCAATGTTCGCTTACAGACAGTGTTCGCGAGAGCAATAGGTGACGGACTGACGACAAAAAGAAAAGAAACAAATGAAAACCTTGAGGTTTTGCCGTAGCGGGGTCAAATATACAAAAAGCAAAACAAAATTGTCTTTTTTTGTGTGTGTGTCTACTTCTGATTTTTTTTGTATTTGGTATTTTTTTACACTCAAGTCTGCATTTATGTCGTAGGTCATTTCCCGGTCTGCATTGCGCCTCAGGGTGGCAACCTTTACTTCCCTAAAACTACCCTTTTTTGTTTGAGAATTTTTTGGGAAACTCTAGGAAACAAAAGTCGCGCTTGGGAAGACGAGGGAAAACCTTCATTGTACGAATTTTGGGTTGAAATATGAGTTGCAATCGTCAAAAAAGCGATGTTTTCACGGGCTCAGTCGAAGTCATCGTAGCTATTTGGAGCTAACAACAGGAACACCCACGCCACTTCATACCAAAAAAATTCGGAAAATAAATGGGGGAATGTCAATAATGTATTTGAGATATTGGGTACAAGATACTAAGAAATGTAATTTAAATAGAGTATCAAATACTCTCGATCAAAAGTTTTTGCAAGATACTAAGATACTTCAGCAATTATTTGAAATACAGTATCTTGAGTAGAGTATCTGAGGGAGGCACAAGTGTGCCTAAAGCAGGACGAGTAGGGGGCTCTGAGATGTGGTAGTAACTCAAGAGCTGGGGATGTCATGGATGAAACGTCGCATGTAGCCGCTCAACATCTATACAGGAGAGGGCGCTGAGGTCAAATGCATATATAATCGCGTTAAGCGTTGCATGCATTGGCTCAACGTTTATAGACGAGAGGGCGCTGCGGTCAAATGCTCAAGTGCGTATATAACCACGTTCCATAGCACGCATTCTCTTTCTGACGTGGACCGTTGACTTAAGTGGTGGAGATGCGTTCCCACGGCTTCTAGCGGATCCAAGCTGATCCGCTAGAAGAACCACTGGCTCTGCATTTCACCGACCACAAAGCAGTAATAATGAAGTCGAAAGGCAAGCCGGAACTCAGTACTACCTATGAGCAATAAACAAAATCAGCGCCATCAGCACTACCTATGAAAAATAAAATCAGTATCATCAGCACCACCAGAGCTTCGCCCCAATCAACATCATTCACCACGTGGAGATACTGTAAATGTTTTGGTTAATCTTGATAAGTACTGCCGAGAAATATTTAGGGGATACACCTGTAGTGTGCTGTAAATAATCTAGATGGCGATTTCAGCTGCATTGTGTGTTGTTACTACGAGATGGCGCCACGTGCCCGACAGTGGCACGCGCCGTCTCTGGATGTATATACAGTCGCCCAATTTTTTAATAATATTACGCGAGCGTCGACCGCCGGGACGGCCAGCGCTGTGCCGCGGAGAAATGCGGCGTCACGGGAGAGATTAGGCGCGTGCGCACAAAGCTCTCTCCGGTGCGAGCGTCGTCTGTTAGGCTATTGTGTCGACCGCACACAGCCCCTGTTCCTTATCTGCTGGCATAGCTGACCGCCTTTATACTTCGTTTCAGCTTAGGTCCGAGCGCGGCCTATGTTATGAGCCGAACGGCCAATCATACAGCGCAAAAAGCGCAGCGTCATGCGTGCTCTCTGCGCTTTATGGTACGTTTACACTTGCGGATCCGCCAGCGAATCCGCCCAGCTTTTGCCGCTGGGGCGAAACGCTGGGCGGAAAACGCGGCGGAGAGCCGTTTAGGTCGGGACCTATTTCTGCCGCCGAACGAGGCGTTTCGCTGACCGGAAGTGACATTCTTGCGCAGCGCGACGCTGCCTACGTCACGACTTCCGGGAGCAGCAGCGCCCGGGAGAGACGGGCGAGGGAGAACTCTCGCGCCTTCTCGTCATATTTGACGGGATGTTACGAGAATAGTGCTGCAGCCGGCGCTACTGCCGCCGCTCGAGGGAAATAGATGTAAACGCAATCCGCTCGTCGCCGCTGCCGCCGGGAGCGGATCCGCTCCCGCGGCAGCGGATTTCTTCTCAGGTGTAAACGTACCATTATATAACTATCCGGCAGAGGAGCACGCACAGAGAAACGGCGAATACCAGCTGGTCCTATCAACTACAGGAAGTACGCCATGACGTTGTGCATCTTTCGCTGTTTGATTGGCCCTTCGGCTCATAACATCGGCCGCGCTCGGACCGAAGCTGAAACGAAGTATAAGCAAAGATCTGAACAGCGCTTGCTTGCGTGATACCGTGATACTGCTCAGGCGTGAAAGAAACCGCGCGTCATCTCGTTTAATTTAGTTTTTTTTTAATTCTTTTATTTTTTGTTTCCGTTTAATTTGTCAGCACCAAAAAAAATACGTTGACGTGACAAGCTGAATGCAACGATGCATTAAACTATATACCGCAGCCAATGGTATACGAGCCATCAAAACCAATCCAGCGCTGTCACCCTGCCACGTGACATCGTGCTCCCACGTGCAGTTGTGCCCAACAGGAAAGCCACGTGACACACTTTCAGCGATGGACTGGCCAAGATGACTCGTAGCTTCGGCTGCGGTACAACACAAAGTGAAACGGAGTATAAACAATAGGCGCAACGCGCTCCTTTGCTACGGAGCAGAGGCTGTTTGCGATCAGCGAAATAGTCTAGCAGACCACGCCGACTACGCTCCCCGAAAGGGCTTTGTGCGCACGCGCTTAATCTCTCCCGTGGTGCCGCATTTCACCGCGGCACGGTACTGCCCGTCCCGGCGGTGGACGCTCGCGTGATATTATTAAAAAATTGGGCGACAGTACATATTAGGTATGTTCGATTCGGCCAGAAAGTTCTGAACTGGTTCTGTCCGAATTCAGACGAGTGCAGCAGTCGTGCAGCGGCGGCGCAGAACCAGTGCAGCCGCCGCGCTAGAACTGGCGCTGTGATCGGTTATCCGAGCGGAAGCGCAGGGTGTCGCCTGCATCTGTTGGCTCTTGTTTCTCCACGCCACGTTGTATGCGACATTTAATTAGTCGCGGTTTGATGAGACCATTTGTGATTCTTTAGTTTTAATGTATAAGAACGGAATCTTTTCTGTGGATATTTTTTATTCGAGTGTACTAAAAACGTTTTCTGCACGAAATGTGTTTCTGTCGGCATTTTAACGGCCGTTCGGTTTCTGTCGTTTCCATAAGCGTTCGTGTCCTTCACATTCATTTAGCAATAGTAGATTCTTTCCAAGTCTCTCGAGTTTCGCATTTCGACGATAGGTTCGCGGCATCGGGATGATTTTGCGTCCGGAGTCACTGGCGGCAGCGCGCGGTCGGTAGCGGTCACCTCGAAGACGAAGGCCTGACGATAGTGTTTTGGCCAAGACAGTCATCGACCGTAACTTTGGCGCCAAGCTGAAGCGTTTATTCTGATTCTCAAAAAGACCTGCCTGGAACTATCAAGCCAATGCCGATTCTTGGCGTTCTTCCCAGGCCCGTTTGTGGGCGTCCACAGATACCAGAGGACAAAGAATGCAGTATTATACTCAGCTACGGGACATGCGAGGGCCAATGTACTAAATCCAAGACCTCTGCAATGTATCGGAGTCGTCAGTATGCATCCAAGAGCAACTGAAGGCGGGGACTATCAAGAGTGCAATACCTTTCCAGTGTCTGTAAGGAAGAATATCAACACTGAGGATCCCCACATAGCGTCAAAAAGAAACAATTTACGTGAGTCAATATTGTAACGCTTACCACAAGGAGCCAAACCTACGCGAGCAGGTGCCTAAAACGCTTTCAGAATATCATAATCAAGCAAATTCCTACCCTCGGTTAAGATCTCAATTCTGCGTCCACCGCGGGTACGTTATTACCATAAATGAGAGGAAATGCAACCTCCGTGTCGGCGTTATTGTTATACATCGCAGACATTTCAGCAGGAGCTGCGAAAAATGGCACCGCGAGCAGAGACGGACGAGGAGTGTCGTCTGCTATCGCCGTCTGCTCTTGTCGTCTGCTTCTGCACGGACGCTGAACTGACACCGGAGCCGGTGCAAGATTTTGAGGAACTGGGCCTGAACTCGTTCAGAACTGGGATGAATCGAACGCGCCAGTTCCAGCAGCGGCCGTGCAGCGGCAGCGGCCGTGCAACTTCCGATTTAATCGAATGCACCAGTTCCTGCACTGCTGAACTAGTTCAGCCAGTTCTGGCGAATCGAACAGACCTATATCCCTATTGGAAAAACCACCATGAAAATCAAACTGGCCAAGCTGGTAACTAAGCTGGTTAATGTGGTCAATGTGGTAGTCAAACTGGTTTAACTGGCAATCAAGCTGGTTTAAGCTGGGCAAGCTAGAATTTAAGCTGGTCAGTCTGGTTTAAGTGAAAACCAACATGGTCTAACTAGAATCTGGTTTTAGATTCAATCTGGTGTAGCTGGGAGCCAGTCTGGTCCTAACTGGTCAAACTGGTTTTCCATGGCGCCGATGTGGTCAAGCTGGGAGACAAGCTGGTCATGCTGGGAGACAAGCTGGTGAATCTGGTCGAACTAATAATCATGGTGGTCAAGCTGGTCTTGCTGGGAGTGCGCACGCCAAGGTCGGCTAGAGATAGCCGAACTGACATTGCTGGGAGCGGGCGCGCCAAGGTCGGCTTAGGCTGGGACGAGGCCACGTCCTGTTTTCTGTCCTCTTTTTTTTGGTAGACGACCGGGCGCGTCAGGCGCGCTGCAAGCTACCTTTGTGTGCGAGAAAAGAGAGAGAGAGTGGTAGAAACGGAGAATTTGAGACGCGTTTGGCTATCTTCGGCAGATTTTCGAAGGGACGGCTGTGTGCGCGTTGTTTGGAGACTACTTGAACGACGGTGCAAGTGAAGCGGGATTTGAGGAGACAGCGAGCGGCAGGCCGTTTAGTGCGGGAAGATGTCGGACGTCCCGACTGAGGCGTCGCTTCGTGTCTTCGAACGTGTGTGTGCTCGTGAATGACGGTGGTGCCAGGGAGTATCGCCAATGCCATCGAAGCCACACGGATTCCTCGCCTCTGCCGACCACGCAAGTTGCGGCTTCGCCCCCATCACTGGCGGGACCCAGGTTCGCTTCTCTCATCCGTGTAGTATTTTCTTTTGCTATTGCCAGTTTTTGGCGTGTGTCTAGTATTTTTCGTGTTGAAAGATAAGCAATCTGGTTTTATTAACATTGCTGGCTTTGCTCCGAGAACCACTGTCTGTGCGTCGGTTAGTACTGTGTCATCGCCGAGGGTATCTAGCATCTGAGCTCATGTGTGGCGACCGCAAGTACGAAAATAATAAATTGGATGCCGAGTTAGCTTTTCTGAAGAGCTTGACTTGTTTATATTGTGTATTAATTTAAACAGGTTAAACTGGTTGGGAAGTCCAGCCGCATGACCAGTTTAACCATCATGACCACCATGCCAAACTGGGGATGTTGGGGCAATCACCCAGCTTGAAGCTGGGACCAGATCAACCATCATCACCACCATGCCAAACTGGGCATGCTGGGGCAATAACCCAGATTGAAGCTGGGACCAGATCAACCAGCATGACCAGTATAACCAGATCAACCACCATGACCAGTATGACCAGATCAACCACCAGGACCACCATGCCAAGCTGGGCATGCTGGGGCAATAACCCAGCTTGAAGCTGGGACCAGCTTAAGCTGGTTTTTTCAGTAGGGATTGTAAAAAAGAGCAGTCTTCACGAAACTTCCGAGCTGGTGTGACGCCTCTTTCTTTCGTCGGGGTCTTGGGCCCTACACCTCAGCACCTCGCGGCCCACGGGCCAGATAATGTAAGCCCTTTCAGCATCTTTACAGGCCTTTCGGGGCGCTGTCTTTATCGTAGCTTTTGCTGTCTCATTCCACCCGTTAATAATGGCCCTCCGCGACCACTACAACACCCTTTCATTTTTATGAATCAGTTTAACGTGTGGTTTATAATAACCCGTGAGCTCTTAGCTAGGGCTAGAAATTGATCGATTAATCTTCCGATTTATTCCATATTTTTTAATCGCGATAATTTGTTTTTAAATTTAGGGCTAGGGTTTGATCAATAAACCTTTCGATTATTCATGTAATTTTAATCGCGATAATGTTTAGCTGATTAATAAGTTGAATTTTGACCAACCAAAACAAAACAAGAAAAATCATTCTACGCTTTCCTCATTTGTTGCTGGAAAAACCGACTTTTCGGGGATTCTATAGACCCTGAAGATTACGAATGATGACGGTTTTGAACGCAAGGCCTTAAAATGACAGTTCATATTCTCAGACGCTGTGAGGCGACGTGCTGCGAAGATCATTTCGAGAGCCTCTGAAAATTTCTTGAACACTGAAAGTGTGCGAACGCTGGCAAAACCATAATGAATAGTAAAAAGCTAAATACAATTTTGTCAGCAGGACCTTCGATTCCCGAGCAATTACGATGAATTCATGCGTGCTCGGATGAGTTGGAAAACCGTGGCACTATTGCTTACACTCTAAAAAAATCCTGCGCGTCTACTTACCCGCAAGCACTTGAAGAGTCAATCTCTGCGATCTACAAAATCAGCTAAGCGAATGATGAGGTGGAAGATCTGTTTAGACCTCGAAATTACGTCCGCGCTGTGGCATTACGCAATGCAAAGCGTCATGCTTGCATTGCGTAATGCCACGGCGCAGACTTCATTTTAAGGTTTAAATGATTGTTCCGCCTCATTATTCGCTGAGCTGATTTGGTAGATCGCAGAGATTGACTCTTCGATTGTTTTGCAAGTAAGTTGACGCGTATGCGTTTCTTAGAGTGAAGGAATGGGGTCCGCATTTAAGCTGTCACATAGCGTCGGTAAACTCTTTCGAGACCGCGGGGAAAAGCAGCTTTGGAAGGATGGACAAAACATTTTTTAATTACTAATCGGCATATAGCTGATTATGCTACTTAAAATGCAGCCAATAAGTTATTTTTAATATAAGAAGTTTAAATTAGTGTCTGCAATTCGAGCACTTAACTGACAGAGCGTTTGCCTTTTTGTGTCGGGAGCCCGAATTTGTGCACAAATAGTACAAACAGTAACTGTCAGTCAGAAAATAGAAACGACGACGACAAAAAAACAAAAGGAAACAGAGAATTAAACAGAGGCAGGAGTGGGCAAAACTGATATGGCGTCTAGAAGGATGCATTCCCTGTGTTCTTTCGAATTAAATTAGCTTGTGTTGAATTTATATCAGACCGAAGCATCAACCCGGGCTCTATAGTTCCGTCATGTAGGTGCCGAAACCGGGACACTAACACACCAGACGGTGAGTGGACGAAAATGGTTGACCACAAAGAGCTTCAAGCAAGGACATCGGAGAGTCCAGGCTGCAAGGCCTAACGGACCTGTCATGAATGGACTCAAGCAGAAACGTACGACGAAACGTACGCAAGTAACAAGAGTACTTTAGGAAATAAATGCGGCTTTATAGCGCGAAGAACTCGTAGAAGAGGAGCTCCACATTTTCTTGCTTGTTTAGCATCATACATGGAAAATTGAATTTATTTATATATTTATTTATTTGTCTTATGCCCAGAAACAGCCGAAGCCTAACACTTCCATACACATACACTTTAAGAAAAGAAGAAAGAAACACGTACACATAATGGCAGAACACATATAAAACCTGAACAGTGATGTTAGTAAATGTAAATGATTAGTGCGACAGACGTCGCCCTTGAGTCCATACTGACTGATCGTGAAGCGAAACAGTACGCGCGTACTTTAGAGTGGAACGACCATGTTGTCACTACTTACACAAAACTGAGTTTCAAGATAATCATTATCAGTCAAGGCTCTACAAGTATAAGCGATCGAACACGCCAGAGCGGTAAAGAGCCATCTGAGTCGGTGATAAAAGCAATGCTTCCCAGCTCGAGCTTTTAAACTTCAATGGAGGTCGTCGACATTCGCAGCTCCTCTGCGAACAGTTTGAGTTGGTAAGCCACGACGATCAACAGCTATCGCCAGTGGACAACTTTAACTTTGTGAAAACTGCGCTCTCTGGGGAATTCACTGCTGCAACTGCCGAATTACCAGCCACGGCCCGGTGCTACGTGGACGCCTTAGAACATTCTCATAACCCGATTCGGCAACGAAGATTTTCTGATCGACGATCACATGATGCATCTACCCGAGATGCAAACAATACGATCACGTCCAGAACTCGAGGTCCGGGGGCACAGATGACTACACGACGACGTACAACGGCACAAACATGGACTCAGACCCTTGGGGTGAGCGAGGATTACCTTCTCGACACTTTTACACCCACTAAAACTTCGGCTACGCCCGGGGACCTTGTGCGTACCTACCACAAAAGCGTTGTGCGAGATGAGGAGCACCGATGTCTGGCTGCTCACTCAATAAGTTCATCGAATGACCGCGGTGACGAAAACCTAAGCCAAGGTCAAAAGAATCAACTTCCGACTTTACTAAAATTCCTAAGAGTGAAAGTAGAAGCTTGAAAAGAACGCTGTCGTATTAATGCTGTGAATCCTTGCACACACCTAATTTTCAGACGCGGTCAATTATCAACCTTAATTGTTTCCCCTTCATCAAAAGAAGTATTTTATTTTTTTGCCGAAAATTGTTTACTGCGCATTTACTTCATGATTGGGTATTCTCTGTATATGGTGTACCTAAAGAATCACATCTTACTTCGCTGTATTATGTTCTGAGTAAGCTATCGTCGCACATTACCCCAGAAAGACATAAGGTTACAACCTGCATTTCGAGTTCTCCCTTTAGAAGCAAAATGAAGAGACTATTCTTTTTTTTTGCTTTATTACAGTGTTTTAGTTCCAACACTCAGGTCGAGAAGTTCCCTTTCACTTAGTTTTGTCGTGCGATCATTAATTATTAAAACTCACTATTCCTGTGCTGCTATCTTTGAAACTGCCTGACTTTAATTAAACCTGCAGCTTCATTAAGGAAACGCAGCAAGAGCTTTTTCAATATAAAGACACTTTGCAGAGTAAACGGCAATATCTTAGAGTAGTACTAACAATTTAGTATCGTTTATTTGGTTCATGAGAGCCGAGGATTCTATCACTTGTAATAAGTTTTTCTTTTTTATGCTTGGGTATAAAGTGTACATGTTTATTCAATAAGGCACGTTTAAATTGCAGTGTTTTAAACACACGCGAAGAATACATGAAAGTCGAATGTATTAAAATGAAAGGTCGGGAACAGATGCGTAAAATAATGAAGCATATGCAGAGTGTCGCCGTTTTCTCGTTGACTGTTAAATTCAAAGCAGTTGAATAAAAGTCTAAATTCCTTTTGCCCGAGGGGTTAAAGTATGTCATCGCAAAACATGTAGCTATAATAACAAATGTGTGTATGCTGAGACAGTGACAACTTAATAGGCCCCAATGGATGTCTTCTGTCTAAATTGTAGATAAGATTTGTAGCCAGTAAAGCATCACTGCTGGCCAGTGATCTTTAACATGTATCACGCAGTAGTAATACACAACCGTGCTTTGGTACGATGCTCATTTCGATCAAAACTGGCAGGGTGAAGATTGAACCCAGAATGCATGGGTTTCTTCTTTGGCTTCGATTCCTTGCAGGAAAATAATGACTTGCGTACTAAGTTCCGCCGTGATTTGGCAGAGGTTAGAATGTACGTTGGTAGTTTAGTACCCGCATTCAATGCATTTAATTCACTGCCTCGAACCCTTGCACAGGAGCTTAAAACTCATAACCTGTAAGCTTCACGCAACGTAGAAGGTAATTTGGCATTGTAATGTTTTTTATTGCACTTTATAACAACACCAGCAAAGGACGCGATAAACAGTGACGAATCACTTGGCTCATGAGGGAGGAAACACGAAAAGATGAAACGTAATGATCATGTGTGGGACGAGGTTCCGCTCAAGGAGATGTTTTTCAATAACGCTTAGTAATGTGGTTCCTTGGTTCTTATAGGAAACCATGTATTTTCTCAGTCGACAAATACAACCCATCCTTACGACTTATTCTCCCAATTCTAGAAGGCAAAGTTTTCCTTCATAGAAACCGGCGTATTTCCGAGTGCCGTAGCAAATCAATATAGTCATGGCTACGCCTTACAAACGATTGATGCATCCAGCCGCTCTGACACCTGACTTTACTGCACCATTTTTTCAAGCAGCAGATTAACTTTCTCGCTCTAATTGAATTGTAGAGTGGGAACATAAAAAGGCGCAAGTGCCTTTCTGTCTAATCAGGTGTACTTCAATCAGAGCTCGGCCCCGTAAAATAAGAGTATTTCTGCGTAAGGAGCTGACGAGCATTGTCCCCGTATATTTTAAAGCTGTGTTAAATATAATATATATTATATGCAAAACAAACACGCTGGTTATTTTTCGGGGTAAACACAAAGCGGTCAGCAGCATATTATTCACGTAGATATATATAAAGAACGTTTTTGTTTGTCAGGTATTGAAGTCGGGATGACTTATTTTTTCCTTAGTATGCTCATCATGATATGCTTCGACAAGTACAGGAGCATAGCTTGCGGACTATATTTCCTTGGCGTTTGTCTCCCTGCATTTACGTTTCGATCTCTGTTTCTTTTTGTTGATGATAAATACGAATTTAGAGAGACTGTTTTTTTTTTTTTGTGGCACACTCGCAATGAACACGCTTTACTGACCATATTATTGAAGGCACTGTCTAAAATAAGACGGACGTCTTACGCCCTAGAGTTAGCAGAGCTCCCTGAAAGCCAGCTTGAGGAGAATCAGAGACGCTCTGACGAGGACACTATGATCAAAAATTCGTATGAAAAACTTGTTCCAAGATACACGACCTAATTCTAGATTCAGTCAGGTTACTCAGAGAACCCGTGTTATATGTGTATGGGATATACTCAGTTTTGTGAAGTACGTTTGTACTTCGATTTAATCTACAGCCGTTGACTACGTTTAAAACAAAGTATTTTTACTATCTGAGGCGGAATCTCTCGTTGCTTACTCTGCTCCATTTATTCTTCTAGAAATCTCACTAATTCCGATCATAGCGGACCGAAGCTGCGTGAAGCGTAGAAGCCTTGTTATGTTAAGCCACTTCTTGATGGATGTTTTCTTTTTCCTGCCATACCTACGTGTTCCACGTTCTTGTCTCTGCTTTTTGTAAACATTTGCCTTGACGTGATGATAATTTGGTTGTAACTATGGACTACCTCGGCGTCGATCAAGTCCCGATGTGCGCCGCTTTCAAGAGCTTGAGAATAGTACCTCTTCTTCTTTGCAGGCCAATGATAACAGGTAAGCCTTATTTACAATGTGTTATGTCACCTTTATTGATAGAACCTATTAATATTGATTTTTTATTAATTAAATTAATTTATTAAAAAAAATAACATTTCCTTTGCCATGATGATAATTATGGTTGTAACTATGGACTACCTCGGCGTCGATCAAGTCCCGATGTGCGCCGCTTTCAAGAGCTTGAGAATAGTACCTCTTCTTCTTTGCAGGCCAATGATAACAGGTAAGCCTTATTTACAATGTGTTATGTCACCTTTATTGATAGAACCTATTAATATTGATTTTTTATTAATGTGTTTGGGGTAGTGAGGGCCAGCCTCACGACTGCGTTGCTGCTTGCATTCAGGTTGGGTTCATATGAGTGCTGCTTCGTCGTAGCTAGATTCTCCACTCAGTGCAAAAACCTCGTAGCCCAGCGATGTGGCTTCTTGGCGTTGTAGATTTTCGGCAGGCTACGTCCCTTGGAGGGCAAGACCTGTTCGTCAACCCAAAGCTTATCTTTTTCTTTACGCTGAGCATAATTGCTGACGTAAAACTCAAGACGTAGTCTTACCTTGTCCCACTCTCATGTCCAGCTTCACCTGGAGATACACATTTTCGTTATTGTTAAAGTGAAGAAACTGCTTCAATTCCTCCCAATGGTTCAGTTTTGAACCATTGGTTCAAAACTGAACCAATGGTTCAGTTTCGAGTGCTTGGGACGCTTGGGAGCTGAATGATTGATATATACAGCGCCGTGCCAAGGATCCATTTACGTTCCTCTATATTTGTTGAGAAAGTATTTTCAAAGTGGAGGAGTAAGCAAAACTTTATCGCCAAAAAGATACTTATTCTTGGTGTGCCCTATCCCAGGGCTCCTGTGCTTTCAGCTGCGCGTCTTGGGCCCTCCATCAGCTGTCGCTCAACTTGAGCCGACGAGATGAGCAGATCAGCTTCCAAGGTCTTGCGCGAAGCGTCGGGGATAGGAGGGGGGGGGGGAGGGTTGAATTGACAGGCCCACGTAACGTGGAAGAGCGATGGAAACTCCGCAGTGCGGGCAGCTATCCGGGTAGAATCTATGTAGATTAGTTAGGCGTGTGTATGTAGCTGTCTGTACCTGACGCCAGGCTGCGGCCTGCTCTTCAGACAGGGACCGGTCGGATGGGGAAATCAATGCCTGCGACCGCGTAGGTGGGCGAGGATCTCGGAGTACTGGTTCGGGACCTGGTGCGGTTTGTCTTCGCGTGATGGCGCCCGGAAAATGCAGGCTAGGGCTATGGCGCGTGCTTGCCGGTTTCCGTCAACAGACTTGTGGCCATGGGTCCAGACCAGTTCCACGCTGGGGATCTTTGGGCTCTTCCAGAGGATGCCGAATGCTTGCGGGGAGATTCTTCCTACGCAAAACTCTCTAATGGCCGCTTGCGAGTCTGAAAGGATGGTCACGTGCTTCGTCTTCGTAGGGGAGACGGTGGCCAGGGCGATCCCGACCTCTTCAGCCACTACCGGCTGGATGGTGCTGACCGAGGCCGTGACGATTGTGTCGAAGTCGCTGTCGATCGCGCTCACTGCCGCAGCCGCCTGTCCGGTGTAGAGTGCCGCATCCGTGTAGAAGACGTCGTCCCGCTTGCCGGAAGTCCGTCGCAAAGCCTTGGCCCGGGCAGTCCAGCTACCTGGATGCAGAAATGGGTTCATGTTCCGCGGTATTGGTGCCATATGGATCCTTTCCCGTAGGGCGGCAGCTGGATAGTCTCACATTACGATGCGGGGAGGGATAAAAGCGAGCTCAGGACGTGCCTCTCAGCCAGAGTGAGGTCCAGGCGCTCCCGCTGACTGGCTAGGTGCGCGTCGACGAGTTCCTGGGAGGTGTTGTTCACCCACAGCCACAGGAGCTCGGCGTTCGCCGCATACGGCGGCCCTCCCAGTGCCAGCCTGTACGCCTTGCAGATGATCATGTCCATCTTGCCCTCCTTACCTCTCGACAGCAGGTTGAGATACGGAGTTGCGTAGGTGATGCGGCTCACGACGAGTGCTTGGGTCAGCCGGATCAGGTCCGACTTCCTGAGCACGTGTCTGTGACTCGTTATCCTGCTCATCATGCGCATGACTTGCGTGGTTGTCTCGACGAGTCGGTCGACCGTGTGCTTGGCTCCGCCGTCCCGCTGGAGGTGAGGGTTCAGGACCTGGGCCCGCTCCGCCACCGGCATGGGGGTACCGTCCTTGAAAGTGAGTAGGATGTCCTCCACCTTGCTCTTCGGGGATTCACCTGCCAGCACTGACGAGCAGCAGCTGAGACTTTTCGTTGGCGCACAGGAGGTTGCTAGCATCAAGGTAGTTCTGCACCGCCTCGATGACCTCTCTGAGGAAGTTTTGCTTCTTACTGTCCAATCCTGATGTAGTCCAAATCGTCAGGTCGTCTGCATAGGGGGTGTGATTCATCCGGGGAATCCGTTCCAGTAGAGGAGGCGGCTTGCACACCGCCAGGTAACAATGTCGGTGACAGGACCGAGCCTTGTGGGGTGCCCTTGTTCGGGACCGTAATGGTGCCCGTGCGGATGGTCTCGACGCCGATGGTGGCAAAGCGGTTGCTCAATAAGTCCCGCGTATAATCATACATCCGGGGCCTGCACCCCGTTGAGGTCAGGTTCTCAAGCACCACCGTGTAGCTGACGTTGTCCAAGCGTCCTTAACGTGCAGAGCCAGGACCACCTGCGTCGTCGTATGGGAGATTCTGTCAAGGATATCCTCCTTGATCTAGAGCAGGACATCATGCGTGGATAGGTGTGACCGGCACCCGAACAGGGTTTTCAAGGTGGTATTGAGTTGGCGAAAAGATGGCCCCCTCAAACCCTAATTCGGTGGTAAACACCTAATCAGGGCAAGGGCATTAAAAAAACGAATGGAGTATCCAGGTACTTTGACGCTCGGTGGTGGCTCTATATACCTGATGAACTCTATTTCTTTCGGGTCCCTTTCAAGTGAGTACCTTTTCCACTTCGGGGCACTTTTCTTGTTTCTGACGCTTACTACTGCAGGAACTGCTTCAACCTCACTTTCTTTGTTTTCCCAGAACTCATTTGATGTTAATGTGGAAGGGAATTGGCCAGCTTCCACTTTTCGTTCCTCCGTAAAATGCGCTGGCGTCCAATAACTGCCATAAAAAGTACTTTAGGTTCCAAATATTACCAAGCGTGTAAACAACATATAATGCCGGCCTTTCTTTTTTTATTTCCAGTGAGCAACATTATATTATGCCAGTACTCCCAGTAGCTGCATATCGTATCTCACAGCGCGCTCAACTCAGCCGTAAAAAACGGCGCCTGCACGCAATGGGACGTCCAGTTTCCTTAGCAGTGTATTTTATGGTGAACTTTATTTTGTGAAATCTTAAGGCGCTTGGTTTTTTTGAAAAGGTAGAACATCCTTAAATATATTAAAAATGAGTTCGCCACGGACGACCGAGTTTGCCACCCGCAAACGTTGTCGTCTGCACTGGATTACACAGGAACGGAGGCATGCCAAACTTTTTGCAGGAACGACGATACGCCTTGAAATGTCACATGGTAAAATGCACCGATAGAGTAGTTCACACCTGGTTACGTTCAGGCGCCGATTTTTCCGGTTGCTTTCCCATACCTTGGGTCACCCATAAACACCGCGCGCCTTTCCAGAATTTTTAAACAAATTTAGGACATCGTCATGTCAGATTTATAAGTGTTTTGTTTACTCACCGACTTTGAGAGTGGAACGCGCCAAGCTGCCCTGCCTGCCGCACGCGCGTTTTGTAACTAATTCAGTTGACAGATCCTTCCGAAGATGAAGCCACTAAAACCACGGCGGTATTTGGAATTGTAGGCTCACTCGCAGAAAAATAGGTGTATTCTTACGCCCTTTTTCCAATATAATACACCCCGAAATTTCAGTTCAACGTACAACGCACTGACATCGATCTGACGGTACTAACATTCACGAGAGGCTTGATAGCCGTGTTGTACAACTTAATAAATAGCTGATGTACGTATTACTGACTACAAAAAAAATTATAATCGGGGTTTTCTGGTCCCAACTGCAAAACCTCAGTGTTTTCTTTCTGTGGACTTTGATACGTACTTGAGCTATTTATTAATTGTTATATCGCAACGTTCTCAAGCCCCTCGTAAAATGTGGGGCCGTCTGTTCGACTATTGTGCGCTGTATGTCGATTTGAAGTGTTGGGGTGCATTATCTGGAACAAAAGGGTGTAAGCTGACACCCTTTTTTAGAATGTGATGTTCGTTTTGGAACGGACGGATACTACATTACGTACAGCTTCTGTATGCGTCCTAGCCTTATATTGCTTTCTGCAATGCCCAGCTCCTGCCCACTTGCAGGATTTCTTTCTCCGGGTCTTCAGTCGACGCTTTGTTTTCTCGATCGTGTTCGCGGCGTTCACAGTGCACTCGGCCGCTGCCGAACCAGCTGTACCCGCTCCGACAGCGTCCCGATAGCAACCACACCGCGAGTGCAATTGCGAGGCAGAATTCACACTTTTTTTCTCTCACGTTGTGTTACAAGAAGTTAGGCGCGTATCATATAGTATTAGGCATTATGGGGTAAGGAGTTATTAATGCATACGTGCACCTACCTAAGACAAAAGGAGGTAAATATTATTGAGGAATAAGACTGGCTTAATCGTTTTGTATCTTTTCTAAGACTAGCATGGTTCCTGGGCTAATCGGTGCTCTGAAAGGGACGATATATATACCAATCGGGGCACTGCTTAGGTTTTATCGGTAGGATGTATTGATGTTTTACTGTGTTACTGTGCTCTAATTCTTGTATTCGCGCGTGTGTGACGTGCAGTGTTATGTGATGTGTGTGTATCTGTGACGTGAGTGAACATGCGGTCGTGCGCCGCGCTGTCTAAGGAGTAGCTATTTTTTATCAAATATTTGGCGCTTCCTTTTTGTCGCTAGATGGGGTTGTCGCCGCCCAATTTTAAAAGTTTGGCGGCTGGTGATCTGTCACTATTAAAGAGCTGGAAATCAATCATCGAAGATTTCATTAGTCCATCCGTCGCGTTGATCGCTCTGATTTGATCCCGTTGTAAGCCCTGTTACGGTGTCTCATTGTAACGAAAGGAGTTTAGGCGGCTTTCCCAGTACCTGTTTTATGTGGTGAGTGCCGCTGCTCACGCACAAACGTTCATGAGTGGATAACACACGTAACAGACGGGAACACGGGCATTGGTTGATCGAGAGTCGCATGAATAGTGGCAGTGCGATACCTTCCAGTTGGCGTTGTGTTCAGTAAAGCCAGCATGCCAGTGTTTATAAAACAATCACTTCTTTATAAGCGCTCCTTATGCAGTGATAATGCGACCGGCATTGAGCCGGCCGAGCGAAACATCGGCGACGATCTCGGCTGTTCAGCCTCCAACGCTTTCGGCCTTACTCGCATTACGTGCGGTGTTCCGGCTTTTAGACAAATGTTTGGAATGTTTTTTGGCGTATACAGAGGACACCAAACGAGCGTACGAGCTGTATGCTCTCGCTCCGGCGAGAACCTGTGCATGTTAAGCGTTTTAGTCGTGTGGCTCGCCTGTCGCATATTGGCCGTCACATTGTTTTCAGAGTGTTAGCAGTTACACAATTTTCGTTACCTCCGGGAGCTCACACCCTCACACGAATAAAGGCAATACCCAGAGGAGAAGCCACTTACAAGTGTAAGGGTGTTAATAGTTTAAGTGTGTAGGTTTGCTACAGTTATAGTTTTTAAGCAATGAATTATTGGTGCTGCTGACGTGGAAACTGACTAATGCCTTGTGTATCGGGGACTCTATTTTTGACCTCCTTTTTTTTCTTCCCTTTTTAATTGACTTTTTGCTAAAAGGCCCTCAGAATGGGTATTATTGAGCTACATGACTTTACAGTTTTAAATAAAAATATCCTAGTGTGTTTTTCTGGTGATATATGACAATGTTCGGCACACTCTACACTATGACAGTATAAAGTATTTTTATTACCATAGATATCTCTCTAATACTCAGAATTAGCTATTTTATTTATTTATTCAATATTTATTAAATTTAATTACATATTTTAAAGAAGCTCAAAATTGCGTTTTGGCTTACCACTGCTTTCGAAAATCTTATGAGTTCAGTCTTTATTTTCACTACATCACTTTGCTTAGTTTCTGGCGGCACCAGGAACTGCGGTGCTGCAAACAGCTTTAGTCAGAGGCGTTGTTTTTTTATTTTGAGGTTCCATATGTGAATAAGACGCGCAATTTTATTTCACCATTAAAATTAGCTGTCTGTTCAGCTCAAAGTATGAAGCAGGCGTGAAAAAATGCAAACGACAAAGAAAAGTGGACAGACATCTGCGTCTGCCCCTCTTATTTCTGTCTCTTACTGTTTTTGCACTTTTCCTGTTCAGTTTTGGGTTTTTACCATCATGTTCAATATATACCAGTTCGCCAAAGCTTTAACTATTTGTTAAGGTATATGATTTGATAGTCTGCCAAGAAAACTTTAGAAACTGATACCAACTTTTAATGTAAATATCGCTCGTTCCAGATTATTATTTTGTCGCTAAAGTTACCGTAAACATGCGATGCAAAAAAAATGGAATTAGGGTATTTTTTTAAACACGGATTATATTCATTTTTAATAAGCTCAAACTCTACTGCGGTAAATGCATTTGTTCTAGGGTAGTGCACTTACACAGTAACTATTGCATACGCATCTATGCGATTCTACAGATACAGCCGGATGCAGGTGGAAACTGTAGGAGAAATAGCGACTAGCACGCGGCCATTTTGGTTGAGAGCAGATGTCATAAGTGTGTTGAAATGGGAAATGGGAATGTAGCTTGAATTGCTCTTGAAAGACTTCAGTGGTGATGCACATGTTACAAGCAAAATTGTTCCCAAAAACATAAACGAAGAAAAAAATGTGATTACTTTTCGCCGCATGCAGAAAGAACCCTGAATGACGCAGAGGAATAATGGCTACAAAAGGATGAATCATGGCATGTAGGACAAATTCGTCAGGCAGGTCTCCCCTCTCACAAGTGCGCTAACATTACTTTCAATAACAAAAAAAAAATGTTCGGCTCAGAATTCGATTTCCAAACGTACATAACTGTAATTCGGCCAATAAAACCTCGTTTTTGAAGAACATTTTGTTTCTATTTTAAGAGCCCAACTCAGAGGAAGTGAAATCGTAAATATTAAGAAAAAAAAGTGACCTCGGATTTGCTCCATCGTACGTCAGATATTCCGTGCCTGCAGACTGGTTTGCCAACCTGCTCCAAGGCCTTATTTGTTCATATAGTGCGTTAACATTATTTCCTGTCACGACATATCCTGCTAGCTCGACGGCCTCTACTGTGACGTTCTCAGCGTTTTCTGCAATCAGCAAGGTAACTAGGTGCGAGCCCGCAAGCCAGTGTGCAGACGATGAACAGATTTCTCTAGGCTATGGGAAGTGTACGGCCGCCAAATTTTCAGAATTTTTAGTATTGAACCATTCCTGAGTTGAGTTCCAAAAATATAGAAACAAAACTTCTTGGGAAACGACGCTCGCGTGCCAATCCTCAGGTATGTACTTTTAGAGTTTGAAATTTGGAAGGTGTACCAAATGTGCTGGTTCGTACGTCCATTCATATTTCATCAGGTGTTTCCTGCCAATGGCGAAGCCACGCACTCTTAGAAAAGAGAATATCAATAGTCCTCCCTAAGGGGAAAACGGTCTTGTAACCTATGTTCCTTCAGAAAGGGAGAATCTTTCGTCCCTGAAGCAGGGCAGCAAATAGTTCCTCCATCACCTGCATCTCATTATGGCAGCCCTGAATCGAGCAAATCGAGCTCAATAAGGCTTTACGAGGACGTTACGTCTTTTATACGGGACGAGAGGAGCCGCAAATAAAAGCGTAACATGAGCTTTTCGTGAACTGTGTTTGTTTCCGAAGCCAGATTCCCCCGCAGGTACAGAAACTTGCATTTTGCAAGCAGTTACTCAGTCTTCTCGTCGTCAGCACTGTGATATTAAACAGACACAACCGATACCCAGTTACTTCGCGCACTTTACGTCTTACCTTTGGTGTTCCTCGAGTCACAATTCCTTCGTCAACCGCACATCACGGAGGAATGGCAAACCAATCCGCGAAACCATAAGCCGCTCTCAAAAGAACAAACTCGAAGCCGCTTTTTATCGCGTAGCGTCGCGTAGCATGAAAGAAGGTTAAATCGCCTTCCACCAGAAGGCAGGGTCAAGCAGAGTAATTGCAAGTAGCTAGGCTAGGTGGTGCTAGGTGCTGCCCAATTCATGTTCTAAAAAATACATTTTTATTTCGTCAGGCCACTACGGCGCTTCGGGAACCCCTACTATACACACATGTAGACACATTACACATACTACAAGCACCAGCTGAACAGACATTGAGCGCATACACATACAACGGCACAATAACCCGAACACTACACCCGAGCTCTGCGTTTCCGTCTTTTATACTGGTCGTTTTGGACGTACGAAATTTCTCGGCGACTGCCTAAGCAATAAAACATATATTCCCAGCATGTTGATTTCTTTCCAGCAATGTCATACCCCTGAGAGTATTTTGAATGGCTCAGGGGATGAATCTCTTATTAAAAAGTAAACGCTCGATCATGCCGTAATTATTTGAAAGCCAACAAATCAAGCCGCTCCAATGCGGTTCGAATCCTTGAGTTTGTTTCCCCGCACGGCACTTCCTAGCCAGTATTTCTATTGTAGTGTTTGTTTTTCTATTTGTGCTGTTCGCGCACGGCTGCAATTGCCGTCTTGAGTTAATCTATGTAGAGCGGATATTCACTCAGCTGGAAGTGATGCTTCACGGGCTTAGAAATCGCTTTTCGACCAACCTGAATGCAGTCAGAGCCGCGACTTGCGGTAGGTGTTAAAGGGGAACTCCGCCGATTTTTTGATAGACTTCGACTTGACTGGAAATTTGCAGACTGCATCAAGAACCCTTTCTCAACTGATAACCAAATTATTTCATAAAAATTAAGCTTTTCCGTGAAGTGTATTGAATTTTCAAGTTACGCCGTCCGCGAGGGTTCCAGGAGGCGACTCTCTACTGGCAACAATGAAAAATCTCTAATTTTTCCCTACCCGCATACGTCGCGGATGGGCAGGCGGACGAGCGACTCGGGCAGCCGCCAAGTAGCTTTCCGGGCGCCAGCGATCGAGATTATTTTTTCGCAGCTTCAAGGTTAAAAGTTACTTTGCAATGGGTAGCAATCTGTGCTCCGCGATAGATTGTAAAAAACAGTGCCGACAAAAGCTTCTTTTTTAACCTTGTTTTCGTGGAAGAAAAAAAAATGCGGTCCCCGGCAGCAATGGAGGCCAGCCACGTCAAGGTGCTTTTGCGCGAGCTGTATGCCGAGATAACTATAGTGTCACGTAAAACATTTTTCCTTTTGCTCGGAATACTTTATAGCCGCGTGCTGCGAGTCGAATATCCTCCAGCAGTTGGAACAGCTTCAAGAGCGGCAAGCGCAAACTCAAGCCGGCTGTGACCACTACGACATCCGTCCAAAGAAGAGCGCTAATAATATCGAGAAAAATAGTACACAATCTAGCACTATAGTCGACATTTTGCACAGTCACATTTGCTATTCACAACTGGTTCAGTGATTTTTTTAATTTTTTATCAGCACTATTTCTTATTCGGACGTCAAATCTAGCTTGGGCTACTCTCGGAGTTTCACACACGCGGCCGATATGTTGAAGACGAGAAGTGAAACGTCTATACAAAGTTCAATTCTGAATTTAGACATGACTTTTGACATACTGTTATTCCTGTCTGCCATTACAGTGGTTTGTGGAGCAGGTGTTGAGCTCCATTAATATATGATAGAGCCTTTGCCTGGTTTGTCAAATGGTTGGCGTGCAATAATCTCTGCAGAAGAAGTGATGAAAATGTTTTTAATTGATTCTATTGCGGAAAAATTTTATATAGGGCTGAAAAGATTTTTTTCTAAACATTGAAAATATTAATGTCGTTAAGTAGAGGCATGCAAATTTACAGCTGATGAAAACTGTGCTAAACCAAAACTTGATTTAAAAAAAAGTCTTATGCACAGGGTGAAACAAGGAGGCGGCAGGCTCTTTAAATCGACCGGAAAATTCGGTTTTTTAAACTATTGCGCTACGACTTTGTGCAGCGTTGCCCACAGATGGTGCATTTTTTTGTGTAAAATTTGCAAAGAGCGAACTTATTTGAGGATAAAGTAAAGAAAGAAAAAGGCTTAGCTCCTATGGAAACGCAGCGACGCCACCGGTCTGCAAACAACACGGCGCCGTTTCGCACGGGAGACAAGAGATGGCGCAAGCGGTCGCGACGCCAACTGCCGCCAACGAACGAGCAGACGACGCCGAGAGCCGGCGTGTTTAGCAGACAAGGAACTGCAGTTCCTTGTTGTTACCGCGCCTGTTTTTGTTTCTGCGACTGTCGCCGCCTGCGGAACGCGAGCCGCTTTTGAGTCGAAAGGATCGTCTGCTAAAGTGCCGGCTCTCGGTGCCGTATGCTCGTTCGTTGGCGGCGTTCGTTGCGCCATCTCTTGACTCCCGTGCGAAATGGCGCCGTGTTGTTTGAAGACCGGTGGCGTCGCTGCGTTTCCATAGAAGCTAAGCCTTTTTCTTTCTTTACTTTTTCCTCAGGTAAGTTCGTTCTTTGCAAATTTTACAAAAACAATGCACCATCTGTGGGCGACGCTGCACAAAATCGTAGCGCGATAGGTTAAGAAACCGAATTTTCCGGTCTATTTAAAGAGCCTGCCGTCTCCTTGTTTCACCCTGTAGAATTACCCCTTCCCATGTGCTCTCGTGGATGGGTGTTTGAACGCGTTGCATTCTACTCCAAAAGTAAAAAAAAAAAAAATATACGGGTGCACATTTTTTAGTAATTTTTGTTTTTATGATGTCTATCTGTACCTAACTTACTATTGTATCTTCAAGCAAATACTCTTTATTTGAAGATGAACAGTGTATTTGTGTGTTTTATATGCATTCCATTGCACCTTGATGTTTGGCTTGACGGTTGCGGAGTTCTTTTAATTGTCATTTTAACACGATCTTCATGACCAGTAACCTGCCATCTGATCTACACGAATGCAGTTCATTCCATTTTAGACATTTAATTGTTTAGGTGAATCACAGTCTACATGTGTTAGGTCCCAGCCCAGCACGCACATGTTCGTCGCTTTGGAAGGCGAGCAAAGTACGCGCCACACGCACGAACGCTGAAAATGGCATCGACCAGAAGCGCTTTTCAGAAATGTTCTATAGATGTTTTGATAAATTACTTGAGCACCAATGACCATATTCATGCCACAGGAGTAGTTACACGTGCTGGCGCCTGCAACAATAACCTTTCTAAAGAATATCTAAAACAAATGGCACGTTCCTTCAAGGGGCACTGACACCCCAAGGGTCGTATTTTTTATTGTCTAAAACGATGCAAGTTGTAGTCATAGACACGCAAAAAAAAACGCATCGCGAAACAAAAACGTTTTCACGCGCGCGCGCCTTTTTATTTTTGGCGTTTTCCTCTGCCGCTCCTCGCCTCCTCGCTTCTTTTGATTCGTGACGTCAAGAATCATGAAATTTAGAAGCTTTGTAGGCGACATTTCTATAACATTTATTAACGGCAATCGTAAAACATGTTTTTTACGCAACTGCGAACGCACTACGGCCCTTCTTTTTAAAATACCAAAAATCGGAGTCCGTTGTGGTTCCGCCTCCTGGATTTGTATCCTCCCTCGGAAAACAGGCGACACCGCTCAAAACAAGTTCTTTTCGGTCCGCCGGCGCTCGCTCCTTTCCTTTTCGCTTCGGGTCGCTATGGCAACTGCACGGAGTCGTGAAAGAAAGTGGACTCTCAGGACTCCGCAATATTTGACGTCAACGCACCGGCGCGGATCGCGCGGGAACTTCGAATTCGGCATTTGGAAATTGTTTTTTTACTTCACAAACACTGAATTCCCAAGTTTCGAATTTTGAGGGTAATGTCCCGGAATCGTTTTCAATCGTTTCGGATAATAAAACAAATTATTGATTTTGATGTGTCAGTGCCCCTTTCGGGTTACACGAGCGTGTGGGGCACCAGTACCCACATTCCGAGCATTTTCCGTGGTGCTTTGGCATTTTGTCAAAACATGTATTGCGTGACTCTTCGACCTTTCTTCGCCAGCCATCTTCTAATAGAAAGAGTACGGATTTACTAGCGATTTAACGTAACTAGCGAGCCGCGGCTTGAGCGTACCGAGTTGCAAAAGCGGTTTTATCAAAATTCTAATTGCTCCCGTATTATTTTTCTTCACTTTTTCATAGTTTAGCACGTAGGCCAAGGTTATACTTTGTGCAAATATAGATTATTATGAACTTCAAACAGTACGAACGCCCAGGTTTTCTCGCTGTTAGACGCGAGAAAGGCGGGCGCGAGCGTACTTGATTGCCGGCCGCGCGCCTCGCTGCCCACGGGTGTAGCCCGAAACAACCCATTCCCGTCTGAACCCGTCCCGTTTCGACCCATTTCCGAAAGCCCTTTTCATCTGAAGCCGTCCCGTTTCAACCGATACCCGAAAGACCCTTGGCGTTTGAACCCGTCCATTTTCAATTCATTTGTATAAGACTCTACGCATCACAACCACTTCGCGAAAAGTTTAATCGTTCTAACCCTGATCTGTGCAACCTTTTCTGCTTAAGAATATATCTTTTGAAATATTATTGCATGCCAATGTATTCTGAAACTATGCACCTCTTTCAGGCAAGCTTCGAAGTAATATATTATTCTTACTTCAACCACTTAAAGTGTTTTTGCTTTTTTTATTTCAAGATAATGCCCATAACGTGCAACCGCAAAACGGTCTATGTACCCTCTGCGACACCGTTACTGCAAAGACGACCTTGTCGCTTTTTGTAAATTTTACTTCGAAACGGTATTAGCAGGCACAAAAGTTTAGTGGCTTAAAGTACTGTCTCAGATGAGCACTTCCCTAAGACAGTAATAGTTTTTATGGCGGCCTTTTAATTCTATGAGACAAACAGCAACACCGCAGATCGCCTGTTCGTGATCTTGATATTTTGGAGAGCGATAAATCAGACAGGGTGACAGGTATATGATTGCGACTTTATTTTCTTTTACAATTTCAAACACGGAACACTCGCGCACACAGGAAAACATCATAAACCAGAAAATGCTTCGCCTTGTTGAGAAAGTAGAACAGAGAAATCGTGCCACCAGACAGGCGACACTCCAGTTGTGATAGTTTGCGGTCCTTGCTGACCCACTTGTAACCCCCGGCCCGCACGGCACCACTATATGCAAGTTGCTGCAAAGATACCTTTGTTAAAGCCTCATCCCGTTTGATCAAATCGATGAAGCTGTAAATGTTCAAGTGAGCCCTCCCTGACACCGCATTTATCTTACGGTGCCATGTCTCCAAGGCTGTTTCGGGAGAGGCAGAAGTGAGGTAGGCAAGGAGGACGGACATTGGACATTTGAACCTAATCAACTGTTAACGAACAATACAAACGAAATGACCCAACTGGTAACAAACGATGGCCGAAGCGGGAAGGTGGTTTCGGGATAAGGCGAAATAGGAAAGGATGAAACGAGAAGGTCGTTTTGAGCCGGGTCGAAACGGAAAGATACGAACGGGAAGGTTGAATTCGGAATGGGACGAAACGGGAACCACCCCTGCCCACAAGTGACGTTACGCTTGGGTAGCGGGGAAAACTACGAAAAAACTAGGGAGAACGATGATTTAATTTTGGCAGCAAACGAAATATCACTTTTTTTAATTAACTAGAGTGAATCTGAGAGAACGAGATAGCATTTCAGAACCAGAAAGCCATCCGCATTCAGATGATGCTTTCGGATATGGTATCTCGAAAAATCAGCGGAGTTCCCCTTTAAGTCTATGGAGCTACGCCGTGGCGCGCTCGAAAACTTCTAGCGCTCATCCTAGCGCGCCACTTGCAGGACAGTTTCTCCAGGAACCGTAGTATATATAAATAGCGAAATAAAGGGTCGCATTTTTTCGATTTTACCTACTATTGTTTTTAATGCTAAAATTCCACACTGTAAATATACGTACTTTCCGTCATAATTTCGCACTGTTCAGTCCTTTCCCGAGAGCGCAATCGCTCTCGGGGAGGAGACGACCAACAATCACATTGGTCACTGTACGATAGGAGCTTACTGTTCAGACTAGTGTTACAACATGACTATTCGCACGTCGACCGATTGCACCTAATCCCTCAAGTGGTCTTAAACTTTTTAATGTAAAGCGGAATGTCAACCTGCGACACCCCGCCCCCTCCGATCACGGCCCGACCAGCGGCATCGATGCCCGACAGTTTACGTCATCTCATCTTGTTGTTACACCACTGATACGCGAAAACACGGTCGCATCGGCGAGAATTCCAGTCTTCTGTTCACAACCCACAACACTGCCGTCACGATGTTGCTGCTATGTTGCTGACACGCAGAAATACAGAACCACGTTGAACGCCGGTTGACACTCGGCATTTGAAAACAGAACCGAACTCAGCACGGAAGGCACCCAGGCAGCCGGCAGCAAAACCTGCCTGTCTTGGACGCAGTTCCCGCGATTTCCATAACGTCGAATACGTCGACACAGCTCCGCGTGGTTTCGCCACAAATAGTTCCGCGTGGGTCCCGCACTCCCATAGAGGTCATACATACTAACTCTAGAGGAAAAGGCCCGCCATTTTCCCATGCATTCTGGCTGCCGCAAGCGGCGGAGCTTGCAGGCAGACCTTCGGTGGCTTCGAAGCGAGAGCGCTGGCTTACGGATCCCCATGTGGCGGGTTCGAATCCCGGCTGAGGTGCCCGCAACCTGACGGAGACTTATTGCGGAGGAGGCGCCGCGTGTAACCGAGCTTTCGGTTGCACGTCAAAAGATCCCCAGGTGGTCCAGAAATTAATCCTCAGTCCTCCGCTGGGGCGTGCCAGATGCCCGTCGTTGGTTTGGCACGTAAAACCTCCAAATTTGGCTTCGCAGGCAGACCTTCGGGGTCCCACTCATGGTTACCAACTGCCTCCGATTTCACGAATATAATTATATCATCAAAGCAGTTTCATGAACTTCAAGAATCCACGAACATACCGGTCGCAAGATATTCGCGTTCCTTTCAAAGCTTTCTTTTTGCATAGCGCGCAGATGTACGGCCTCCCGTCAAAACTAAACCAAACCAGATCACCGGCTTCGCGGGTGGCCGCGCCCGAGGAATACGAAACCGCGCAACCACCAGATTTCCGGGATATCGACAAAGAGAAGTTAATGCAGCGTAATCAGTATACTGCTTTTTATAAGCGTTAAAATATCTCAGAATTTAATTTACAACGTTTAATTATCACTGTTAATATTGCTGAGAGTTTTCAGTCTTCGCGATTGCCATTGCGACTGTTGTCCTCCAGCTGGCAACATTGGTTTCTTTCTGTCGTGTTCCGCAGCTCTCTTTCGCGATCTTTCACTCGGGACCCAGGATGTCGGCGCACGGGATTTGCCACTCCTCCTCACCCACCTTTACCCCCTGCGCAATCCGGAGACTGCCACCTTACTCAGTGTACGTGGCACTGCTCCGGAACTTCGCTGTTTCTAGCGGCAATGCTACCGAAATGTTCTGCACGTTTGGACTAGAAGACAGAACTACAGGCGGCCTTCGCTACCGCTGAAGCTCAATCAACTCCACAACATTTATTAAACAACGTTCGCGACGTGCTCAAAAAGCGAAACCGAAAGAAGATGAGTCGGGAGGGCGAAAGCTTTCTCCCGTCTGCCTGGAGAAGGAGAAAAACGTTTCGTTTATCCCTTTTTTTCGTGTCAACTTGGGGGCGTGTCAGTAGAAGGCAGGGAGACGCGCCATTGCTACTTTTTCCTCCATTTTTTCTTAAAGTGCGGGGTGACTTATGCTGCTGAAGCCACCCCGAAATGCACTCTACGCTATCCTATTGATGTTCATCACGGCCCTTTCAGCTTTCCAAGTCACGAAACTACCAGTCACCCCTCCCCCCTTAGGATAGAACAAAGGATGGCGACAGAACTGCTTCCTGCAAGGCAGAACATTACCGGTGAGGACTGGAACTACACAAGCGACACAATATCCAACGGTATAACGGTGCTCCGAATTTCGGTTATTTCCATGTGCTGTTGAACCTGGTAGTGTGCGATCTCTCACACTGCCTGCAACAGTTTCCCACCCTCAAGTCAACTGTGTACGAAGGCGACGCCAAACGCTGGTCGGGCAAAAACAACGTAGAGCGACAACGGGAAACTCTCCTGAGAGAAATCGACGCGCTGTCAAATTCTCTCCCAAAAGCGGAATCACAACCCCCCCCCCCCCCCACCCCGACCCCTTAGAAGGTGCAAATTTCGTTGATATCGCAACAAAAAAAAATAACACAAAGGAGAACAGCATGCACTAAATGCATCCTCACCGTGGCCAAAAGCAAGTTCCGGCCCTCGAGAAGAGTGAGTATTTTGGGACTCTACATGCAAGAATACAGGTCCTGAAAAGCATGGTTGTCCGAAATCTTCAAACAATTCAAGGTGTCGTTAACAGTTACGGTCACTGTAGCAGCACCAAGGGAGGCGTGGACAATTAAATAGTGCGCCATGTGATCAAAGTGCTGATAGTCTCGAAGGATTTCCTCTTGCGCTCTGCGTTACAACCTCTCTCAAGAACTGCAAATAAGACTCGAGGGGATCAAGAACCATGTGACTGGAGTTGCCACCGCTTTCCAAGCTCATAGAGCATGCGCCACTCAACAAGTTTCAGACTACTGTAATAGTTTGAGCATCAGCTCAATGTGAAAAAACCCAAGCGCTTGGGCCACAGCAGATTCATCCTGAAGACCTTAGCTCACTTACCCAAGTTAGACCATTGTGAAGGATAGCATAATCCTCATGAAGGAAAAACTCGAACGACGCAGCGCAATCTCCTGAAACTGGAAAAGGAGAAACGCCATGCCAGAAGCCGTGTCAAGAGAATTCCCGAATAAAGGAATCCCGACAAAAAAAAGTTAACAGTCTAAACAAACGCATCTTTCACTTTGCTTCAGACCCAACTAACAGCAGTCTCCGTTGCTGCCTAGGAAACCGGACTGAACAACACAGAGGGGTTTTCATACGTCACGTCAGTCAAGGAGAAGTAGTTCGGTGCTATTCAGCAAGGAAGTCGTGCCATAAGACGCAAGGATCAGTCCCAGAAAATTATTCGTATTCACGAGACACGGTTACAGCGATGACTGGGCGCAAAAAAAGAAACATCATCAAAATCAAGCTTTCGGGTGTGCCTGTCCTTGCAGGTTTAGCCGGCAACGACCGAGCCCACGCCGCAGGATGAACCCTCTTAGATATTTCCTTCCAAACACTGAGAAGGCCCCGCTACCAACTGGACAATGATTATTCTTTCTCGTCCTCGACGAACTAAGCCGAGTATGGAAAGAATAATGCATGGTTCGGCAAGACACTCCCAGCAAGTCTAGTAGGCGCGCCGGCAGCGTCTTAGGGTGCTGTTGTTAGTGGGCTATCTGCCGATTACCATCAGCACAACCAAGCAAGCCATTCACCTGCAGCCAACTCTTATAGAGATGTAAAAGGGTTTCGAAAAAGTCAACAGTAAAGCCTCCTCGTTAACAAAAAAAAGAAAAAAAAAAGAAGAAAGAAAGACGTTTACAAACTTCTTACGACAATCCAAAATTACAGGGTGAAACAAGGAGACGGCAGGCTCTTTAAATCGACCGGAAAATTCGGTTTCTTAACCTATCGCGCTACGACTTTGTGCAGCGTTGCCCACAGATGGTGCATTTTTTTTGTAAAATTTTGCAAAGAGCGAACTTACCTGAGGAAAAAGTAAAGAAAGAAAAAGGCTTAGCTCCTATGGAAACGCAGCGACGCCACCGGTCTGCAAACAACACGGCGCCGTTTCGCACGGGAGACAACAGATGGCGCAAGCGGTCGCGACGCCAACGAACGAACGGCAGACGACGCCGAGCGCGGCGTGTTCAGCAGACAAGGAACTGCAGTTCCTTGTTGTTACCGCGCCTGTTTTGTTTTGCGACTGTCGCCGCCTGCAGAACGGAGCCGCTTTTGAGTCGAAGGGATCGTCTGCTAAAGTGCCGGCTCTCGGCGCGTATGCTCGTTCGTTGGCGGCGTTCGTTGCGCCATCTCTTGTCTCCCGTGCGAAATGGCACCGTGTTGTTTGCAGACCGAAGGTGCGCGTTTTCCATAGGAGCTAAGGCCTTTATCTTTCTTTACTTTTTCCCTCAGGTGGGTTCGCTCTTGCAAATTTTACGAAAAAAATGCGCCATCTGTGGGCAACGCTGCACTGAAGTCGTAGCGCGAGTGGGTTAAGAAACCGAGTGCATCCGGCCGATTTGAAGGCCGCCTGCCGTCTCGTGTTTCTGCCCTGTAGAACGCAGCTCTTGCAGGGCTTTTTGATTTTGCGATAAACGGTGCTAAAGAATTTGAGAAATGGCAACAGTAATATGCCACGTACATGATGTAAACCGTTATCCTCTGCCACTGCCGTGATCCCTCCTCCTCCTCCTTCGTACCCTCCTCCTCCGTCATCCTCGCCTCCTCCTCTTCCGTGCCCTCATCGCCGTGTGATCTCCATGCTCCTCCTCTGTGCAGTCCCCTCACCTCCTCAGTACCCTCACTTTGTCCTCCTGCGTGTCCTCCCCTTTTCCTCCGCATCCTCCTCCCGTCCTCCTTTTCCGTGCCCCTCTCCTCATTCACGCCTCCCCTCCTCCTCCCTCACATACCCTCCTCCTCCTCCCTTCGTACCCTTTTCTCCTCGTCCGGATACACCGACGACGACGGCGACGCCGACGCCGCAAAACACGGGAACAAGCGCTTGTGGGATGCGCTTTCAAAGACGGAATTCCAACTTAAGGCTGGCAAATTCCGGTAGGCACCCTGATAATCAAACACAAGAGGCTTAGTTCAGATATGAGCTTTATTCACCAGGAGCGTCTGCAAGATGCATACGTAATCTAATATTTTAATAACGTTTACCTGGGCCTCGTAAACACCGATATATCCTCAAGTACCATTCCCCTATTTTATGGTTAAACAAACGGTTTGAAGATTGGTCATTTACGACTGCTTGATTAACTTCATCGCACAGTAGTGAAGCCGATTACTGTGACGGATGTTTTGTGAAGTTGCGGGCACATTTCTGTTCAACGGCGGTGACATGACGCTGAAGGCCTCGGTGGGAGACGCGGTCTGAGCATCGAGTCGCCGCTTTAATTTTCACTAACCGCTTCGTACGGCAAACTGCTGCGGTTTCCTACTACTGCGCCATAACTAATTTGATATGCCAGGGAGTTATATTTTCGTTGCTTGTTATGGGTGACAATCGGCGGAGTATTGATCGGCATCTCATATTTTCATCAAAATTTTATTTTAATTGGCATTTACTGTATGTACCATCGGGTTTTCATGCATTTTGGACATTTCGTCTTAAAGAAAGCACGATTGTTCGCCTTGCATTGAAGTTATTGGACAAGCGCAGCGCGGGATGTACCTGTTGATGCAATGTGCACTTATTGTGGCCTGAACGTATTGTAGCACATGCACATTAACTACATATCCAGCTTCTCATCATTGAAACAGTTGCGCTCTTTTCTGTTTTCCGTACGCACCAAGGAAAAACCGAGATTGATGAGAACGCTGAATACAACGACCGCAGCTAGGCGCTGCAAAAGAGAGAGGTAGTCAACACAATGACTTTTGATAAAGCCGAATGACACTGCTTCTACTCGTTTTCAAACATTGTTTCAGGGTTTCCCTTCACGTCTCTCTTCTTTTTCAGTAGGTGAACGGAGGCGAGGAGGGCAAAGCTGATTTCAAATTTCGACATATTTTGGCATAGCCGTATTCCTGCACTTAGAATCGGCAAGCATTTATCTTCATTTTTTGGTAAGTACGAAGACTCACAACACTACATATATCACTCGTATTATAATATTTATTATTTATATTTACATTTACGATTTATATTTTGATTTGAGAAAACATTGGAAGAATACTAGGAATTCAATAGAGCCAACGAGCTATAAGACACCAGTTTGCGGAAGATACATAATATCCTGACTCGCCGGTACGTCAGTAGGGTCCGACCTAGATCTGTATCGGTGGGCTGTAGCTACGTGGCCTTTTAATGTAGTACCGAATTCACCAACAATTCAGTTTGTTTCCATCCGTACGTGAATGCCGACAGTCAGACACAATAATTCACCTCGAGTTAATTATCACCGGTCACCGGTATCTGGTCATTGATGACTGGTATGGACAGGAATAGAACTGAAGAAATATTTATAGCATTTGCTTTATTAAAAACGTAAGCACATTTGACATCTTAGTCAGTATTTGTCATCGCTACTAGCCTACTAGCGCACTAATCGATGTTATTCGAAACGCGATTAATTAAGAAGCGATTAATAAAGAAACTGTTGTTTTTTAAACATTTAAGTGGGTTTATGATGTGCGTTCAAACAATTTTAGCACAATAAGTAATGTAAAATTCAGAAAACAGTCGCTGATACGATACTCTTCTCGCACGTGTTAATCATAACCTTTCAGAATTACCGCGGGATGTATATGAGTGTTGACTCTGGCAAAAAGAAAGAAGGAGGCAATATTTTATAATTTAGAGCTTTCGCAACTTTATTGGGCGAGGATGTTGTATGCAGAGTAGCACTGGTTAAATTAAACATGTCACTCCCGTATTTCTAACACTAAACTTTGTTTCAATATTTCCCAGATGAAGTCCTTAAGACAGTACTTATTGTTTGAACTATATAGCAAACTTTAGCAATGTGATAATTGTTGCCTTCTGTTGCCATTTAATGTGTGTCGTGCGAAAACCGTACATTTGCGAGCGAGTTAAAATTGATAGAAATTATGTTGTATTACAATTTGTAGCGTCAGATCAAACCTTTACAACTACACAATGATTTTGTTGTTCCTCGTGCACACTGATTTAGTTGTTTCTTCTAATCGGTGTGTTGGGGTTTCTCTCGGCGATTGTCGGGGCTGACGGAGGATGTTCTATTGTCCTCTTGTTGTGGAAGTTCGTTTGGTACGGTTCGGTTTCTCTGAATCACGGTCGTTGGACCTTGCCCATGGGACGTGTATCGTGGGGTTAACGGTAGGACGTTCTAGCGATGGTGGCGGTCGTTCTTTAAAGGGGACGAGTCAGAAAATAAATTTGCAGCTGTCTTTTGAGACTTCGTCGTGTTTGTCCTTCTTGTTTCTCCTCTCTCAGGGTTGCCGTAAATCATGAACGTAAACCAGCTCGCCTGCGCTTTATCACTCATTTCATTTACATGAATGCCGTGGGCAATGCTGCTTCTTTTGACCTTCAAGCAAATCGTATCAGTATCTAAGTTTTTAGATATTTTACGCAGTAATCAGCGTTGGACTTACCAATACAAATATAGTGTACGAAACTTGGCATTTCTCACGCTGTAAAACACAACACAAAGAAACGCAAAGGGAGTCATGACTGCCTCTTTTTTTTAAATCAAACTTGACCTATACATTCGATTAAAAAACACACAAATCTGGACAAGCAAAACCGGTTCAAAAGTGCTAATGCGATTGCTAACAAATTGTTTTTTTTTTTGCACAAAGAACGCTGTTCTGGAATCAATCCTTGCGGAGATCTTTCCGACCTTCTAAGGAAAAACATTGTCGGTTTGAGGCCGCGCACCTAATTAACAACAAAGCACTGGGTGACTTCCAACCGGTTTGTTGTGTTCCATCAACTCTTCGCAGGAGTAAGCTGTAAACGCATATACGAGTGATCGCAGTCATTAAATAGATGACGGGACGCTAGTACGGATAATTAATACTTTGCTAGACTATGCAAAGTGAAGTGAATCGAACTAAAAAAACAGTTATGAAATATTTTAGTCGTCCAAAACACTTCAGCTGCACTTCTGTTTGAGGTGGACTTCTTTTCCAAATCCAATATGTCGCCTAGATGACCCTTATAGTGAATGACTAGCTCGATAAATATATTGTGGTGAGCTGCGCTGCTCGGCCACAGGTGCCAGTGGCAGCGCACCTGCGCTTGACTGGCGCGCGCTGAGCGATCGAGAGCTAGCGCTTATGAATATATCTAATCCCGACTGGACGTATTCAAGTCTCTGTCTGATCTTTCTTTAATTAGAACCCCTCCCCCCCCCCCTCTCCCAGTTTGATGGAGGTTGCGGAGTAGATACCTTTGCCTTTGAATTTTTAAGCCTACCCGCAAGAGCAATCTGGAACTTCCCAGTCAACTACTTCCCGCACCGACCATGACAACCACCGCAGAATCAACCATGCCGCCCTCTTCACTAAACACTGTAGCCCCCATTACCATGGTACCTGTTACAAATCCTACCCTTACGACCTCGCTTCTTTGAGGGCAACCTTCCGGGAGTCACACTGCCGACCACAACAGCTTCGCTCCGCTGCTCGCACTCCGTTGCCCCTCATATGCTTACCATTTCGACTGTGCGACCTCGAGTCTTCTCGGGCCTCGGTGATGAGGATATTGAAGAGTGGGCCGACTTCCACACCCGAGTGAGCCTCCGAAATCAGTGGGATGATCCGACCAAGTTAGCCAGCGTAACTGTTTATTTAAGTGATGTCGCGAATACTTGGTTTTTAACCACGAAGCAGAAATGGCGCTATGTCAGATATTGTTCAGTGAATTCAAGAAATATTTGTCAGCCGGGAAGACCGCAAGGCCGTTTCATGCAAGAAGCTTGCCACGCGAAGTCAGCTTTCCTCAAATGGCTATAGACATCATACTTATAGGATGTCCTAACTCTCTGTAAGAAAATAGGTGCGAATATGCCAGATGCTGAACTCGTACGGCATGTGCCAAAAGGCATTGCCGAAGAAGCTGTGAACCTCTTCGTCTTGAAGCCTCCCGCTGATGTTATAGCGATGGTAACAATTTGCCAATTTTTCGAGGTAGTACGACTACAGCGAATTCCTGTGCCTACCTCCTTCATTAGTGCCAACGTCATACCGCCCGTGCCATCTGGACAATCTGGACAGGAAATAATTTGTAAAATCGTAAAGAAGAACTTACCCGTCATCTTGTGGGAACAACGACAGCAGATCTGGTACCAAGCTTTCAACAGATCCGCAGTATAATCCGAGCCACGATCATAACGACTAACCCAAGCCCAACCTCACACCAGGGTTGGAGCAGTATCGCGATACAAAAGTATCACGATTGTATTTGAGAAGTACATTTCGTATCTGTATTTCTGTATCGCGATACTTTTTCTTCACCAGTATCTGCATTTCTGTATTGATATACATTTTGAATGTTTCTTTGTATCGCGATACAATTAGGGTGAAATGTATTTCGTTGGATTTCTTGAGAAATACTCCCCCGCCC